>CAUYSK010019932.1:0-25811 GCA_963575035.1 Avahi laniger | reverse complement strand
GCCACCATGCCCGGCTAATTTTTTCTATATATTTTTAGCTGTCCAATTAATTTCTTTCTATTTTTGGTAGAGACGGGGTCTCGCTCTTGCTCAGGCTGGTCTCGAACTCCTGAGCTCAAACAATCCACCCGCCTCGGCCTCTCAGAGTGCTAGGATTACAGGCGTGAGCCACCGCGCCCGGCCTTATTATGCTCTTTTAACAAATTTATCTCTGGGTATAAAAATTTTCTCCTTATTAATAATGAAATAAAACAAAGTGATGGTGATATAAAATCTTTTCTTAGATTGCAAGTATTATAAATTATTACAAAAAATATTCCTGATTTATCAGGCAAACAGTGCCCCCTTTTGACCTGAATCCTCTAAAAGAAATTATAAGACAGTAGACAGTTTCATCTTTGCTAAGAATTAAATTATATGGTTATGTACATTTGTATCATTATATCTAATTATACATCAAATGTGTTTATATTACATTATTATAATATCTAATTACATGTAATATATAATTTCTAAAGAAACCATTCCTTAATGGTATTCTATGTGCTTTTTATGAATTATTTTGTAGACTAGTGTCATGTATTTTTTTGTTGATTAGGTCCACTAGAGTGTTTCATGGCAGTTTCGTAAGATCCAAGTTTTAGTTTTATGAATCGTCTTTATCCTATCTGATTCAGGTTGAATATGAAGGCTTAAAGCATGAGATTAAGCGATTTGAGGAGGAGACAGTGCTGCTGAACAGCCAGCTGGAAGATGCCATCCGATTGAAAGAGATCGCCGAGCACCAACTGGAGGAAGCCCTTGAGACTTTAAAAAATGAAAGGGAGCAAAAGAACAACCTGCGGAAGGAGCTCTCCCAGTACATCACCCTCAGTGATAACCACATCAGCATCTCGGTAGATGGACTCAAGTTTGCCGAGGACGGGAGTGAACCAAACAATGATGACAAAATGAATGGACATATCCATGGACCTCTTGTGAAACTGAACGGAGACTATCGGACTCCCGCCTTAAGGAAAGGAGAGTCTCTGCACCCTGTCTCTGACTTATTCAGTGAGCTGAACATTTCAGAAATACAGAAATTAAAGCAGCAGCTTATGCAGGTAAGAACTTGGTTGAGGGCTACTAGAGTGAATTTCTTGTAGATTGCAGGTAGCGTATTGTGGGATTTCTGATTCTCATGTTTTAATTCCAGATTAGTTTTTTAAATATTGCTTCTTCAACCAGAAACTTTGAAAGTATGATATTTTAGGAAGATGTGACAGAAGGGATGTTGAAGAGAAATTTCTCATTTGCATCACTTTAAGGAATAAAGTTCTTAGAGCCACAAATTAAATTTTAATCAAGTGTAAGAAAAGACAGAACCTTGATGTGTTTCTAACAGGAGAAACTGAAAGCTTTTACACACAAGTGAAATGACAGAAAATGCAGTTTTCTATCACAAGCAGTTACATATAGCTTCCAGATTGATGTTTACATTGCACTGGAATTTCTTAAGCCTTAAAAGACATAAATTTCTTATATACACATTAGCCAGGATATCATATGATTACAGAATAGGTATAAATCTGAAACCAAAGGATTCTTGTTCCAAGCTAAGCCTTAACTTTTTAACATCTTCAAATCAAATACCTTGTGAAGACTCCCAGCCTTTAACCTTACCTCATTGTGAAATAGCTTTCTAGTCTAGCATCTGGCCCCCCTGCCACACCTAGGGGAAAGTTGTTTGAGGACGGCAACAGCATCACCTGGGGACTTACTTGTACTACAAATTGTTGGGTTCCACATAGATCTACTGAACCAGGAATCTGGTTTAACGTGCTCGTTAAGTGATTACATTTGAGGCTTAATATTCGATCGCAACCCTATCCCTCCAAGATTCTTCATATACAGCTGATAACTGGAGTCTATTAAGACTCTGGCAACACTTATTTTTATAGCAAACAGAGCTTATAATTTTCTGCCTCTGCAGAAATGATGACTGAAAAATGTAATTAACAGAAGAAGTAAGAGACTAGAGAGCCAATGAAGTGAATTTGGTAATAGATTTATTTTTAATACTATATCAAGATTTAATATATCCCGCAATTTACCTGCCCAACACTTTTGGCTGCTAAAAGAATTTGTTCTTATAATGTTTAATTTGAATCCAGAAATAAGTTTAATAGTGTGGCTGGCCAGGCGCGATGGCTCACGCCTGTAATCCTAGCACTCTGGGAGGCCGAGGCAGGAGGATTGCTTGAGGCCAGTAGTTCAGAGACCAGCATGAGCAAGAGTGATATCCCATCTCTACAAAAAATAGAAAAATTAGCCAGGTGAGGGTAGTGTGCACCTGGAGGCTGAGGCAGAGGATTGCTTGAGCCCAGGAGTTTGAGGTTGCAGGGAGCTACAATGACACCACTGTACTCTAGCCAGGGCGACAGAGAAAAATATCTCAAAAAAAAAAAAAAGTAAGTTTCATGGTGTGAGAAGGTCTGGAAAGGGAAGTTCACTTAGCAAAATGTAGAGCAAGAAAAACTGTGCTGGGTAAACCCTCCCTCAGTGTTCCAGGATCTGTGTACCTTCATATCTTTCATCAGCACTAATTAATGTGGACAGTTTGCAAAGACGTAAAGGGCCACAGGCAGGATCTTATATCCCAAAGTTTGCTCCAAATCTAGTTGTGAAAACCAGGCTTAACGCAGGAAGGGCTTGGCACCTCCCAGCCTCACACCAACAGCGTAAACTTTCAATTTTATTTTTAGGCAGAGTGACCATTTGTCTTCTTGTATTCAGCATTTTTTAAAAATCATTTCAACATTTCCTAATATATTTTATTCAAATTGTTGAGTGTAGTGTAACAGGGTATATCTTCTCATAAATTATTTCTGATTGCTTTTCCTTAGCTGTGCACTCCCTTGGGTTTAATTTATATAAATAAACAAATTATAAAAATATTACAGGGTACATTGCCTAGAATTTATTGTAATCGGCTTTGATATTAATGAGGCTTGATAATAACACAGCAACTTCTGATAAACAACAGTCCTTATATACTATAAAGCATATACTGTGTATCAGTACCACTGTTCTGGACATTCTGAAGAGAAGCCTATCAAATGCTCTTTAGGTATAGCTATCTGAAATGCTTGGGGCTGGATGTGTTTTGAAATTAAATTTTCAGAATGTGGAAAGGTAATATGCAGCATATGCCGTATATGTTGTGATATCCCCAGTGCGGTCAGATGCAGCACTCAGTGATCCAATAATATGAACATTTCTGTAGTGAGTGTTCACACCCAGAGGGAAAAATGAGGACCATAAAAGGCCTCGCATCAGTCAGGTGCAGTACGGCTGCCCCAGGAGTTTAGAACTGCCTGAATATTGCCACCAAGTGAGTTATGGTAACACTTTTATTTCACCCTTTTTGGATTTTGATACTGTGGCTGTTGTCGATGTCGCACTTGCTATGCTGTTGGGCAGCTCTGAGTTTTGCATATTTCAGCTTATGGCATCAGCATGCTTGGAATGTGACAGTCTGTATTTTCATAGTCCCCTTATGCTTTAGGATTTCTTTTGGGTGTGGGTCCAAAACACTGCATCTGAGAGAATGCTGAGTGCCTCCAAATCCAACTTGACAGTTTTTGACATTGTGACAATGTAGACGCTCACAGGCAGGGATATAACACCCTAAACCAGGCAATACACAGCATTTAGTATTTTCTTCCTTTTGATCAAGAACCCCTTTGATAGATAGGAGGAATACGTTCAAGAGATCTCTTGTACAACATGGTAACTATAGTTAAAAACAATGTATTTTGGAGTCTGCTGGAAACTGCTAAAAAAAAGAAAAAAACCAATGTATTGTATTCTTGAAAATCACTAAGAGAGTAGATATCAGGTGTTCTCACCACAACCATGATAAGTATGTGAGGTAATCGGTATGTTATAATTAGCTCAATTTCCACAATGTATACATATTTTAAAACATCATGTTGTACATGATAAATATATACAATTTTATTGTCAATTACAATAAATAATTTTTTTTAAAAGAACTCCTTTAAAAAACAGCATACCTAGGCCATACCCTACTGGCCTTTTCTTATCTTACAGAGCTCCATTTATGCACATAAATTATGTTTTCCCATCCATAGGTATTTACTTAACCTGGTTCCAGAAAAAAAAAAACTTTATGCTTCTGCCTTGGTTATCAGGAATGTTGGGTGAGTTGCTCCACTTCTCTGAGGCTCATTCATAAAGGGAAAGGCAATACAGTAGCCCTACCGCTAGTCTCTACCGTGCCTTTGTTGGAATTATGAAAAAGAAAAAAAAAAAGATCCCCTTCTGCAAGATGCTATACTGCCATCTGCTGGGAAACAGTAACAACAGATATAAAAATCTGTGTCTACTACAATTTAGTGTCTCCTAGAGTTGTATCACATGCAACTTGCCGATTAATGCACTGAAGCCCTGTTCATGGTGCCGCATCTCCTTTGTAGAATTGTGAAGACCAAATGGGATGGTAAATATGAAACTATGTATAAGTCATAACATTTTATGTTATTGTTCTGGAAACTGCCATCAGTTTCTGAGGTGCCAAGGAGGTCCCTATTACCACTTTATATAAACATAAATCATAGAAAGTATGGGAAAAGGCAAGCAATGGTGAGCCTGTATCTAAATTAGGGAGTTCTTTTTTCCCAGAGAAAATTAGAGTGAATATTTCACTAAGCTGTATGTCTTTCTAGGTTATCGAGTAAATTACAAGAAATGTTTTAAATTTAGCTAATTATGCTAACTTTCACATAACACAGAAGCCTATGGACAAAAAAATACAGTAAAAAAATATTTTATTAACGTAAGTGTCCCTATAAACTTGACAATAGTCCTTGATGGTGAACAGCTCAATTAATGTTATCCTCTATTCACTAAGAGAAATTTTTCAGGGTATTATTGGATAAATTATTTTGAGTTTTTGGGGCCCTCAAGACCTCATTATTTCAAACAGATTATAATTGACATTTTCCAGTGACAATCAAGTACTTTAATTGGTTTTATTAGAATGCAAATAAGTAGATCTGTCTGGAAAAACTAACTCAATTACTTAATCTACTTAAAGGAGTGCTTTGTACTTGTGCTGAAATTTCTACCTTTGATAAGTAGCCTCTGTTTAACTTTACATCTGCATAAAGTCAAACTAAGCAGAAGAAAACGTTTTGGATTTTTTTTTTCAGTATCACACTGGATATTTTAATATCGTAATAATTGTACATGTAGTGCGAGAAAACAGTAATGTTTCTGTGAAAAACTGAAATTAACGTATTTTGTTGTATCCTCATGGATGTGGAAGAAATAGATTCATATTATGTTTGGATCCACTGTAGTAAAGGCAATTCTAATTTTTCCTATAATGATTGACGGTAAGTGGTGCTGGTAATTTGCTATATGTTTCATAAGAGTTCAGAGCAGTTTATATGTTTGCTTAATTGGTTGGTGCTTATAACAACTGTACAGGGTAGATCGTATTATTATCCCCATATTACAGACAGAACTAAGGCACAACTATGTTATCTTATTTGCTCACAGTCAAAAATCTAGTTAAGTCTGCCAGGCATGGTGGCTCACACCTGTAATCCTAGCACTCTGGGAGGTCAAGGTGGGAGAATCACTTGAGCTCAGGAGTTGGAGACCAACCTGCAAGTTTGAGACCCCATCTCTACTAAAAATAGAAAAATTAGCCAGGCGTGGTGGCGTGCGCCTATAGTCCCAGCTACTCGGGAGGCTGAGGCAGGAAGATTGCTTGAGTCAGGAGTTTGAGGTTTCAGTGAGCTATGATGCCACTGCACTCTACCCAGCATGACAGAGCGAGACTCCATCTCAAAAATAACAACAACAAAAAAAACCCACAAAAATCTAGTAAGTGGAGTTGCAACACAGAGAGAAAGTTCAAACAAGTCAAATATCTCTGCTTAAAGACTCACAGAATATTTATGGGATGAAATTAATTAAATCAAGATTGATCAGTTCTTTTAAAACTTAAAGTGACAATTTCCTAGTACAAAGTTCTTTATAAACTTTATAGGCAAACACATTTTTCAGAAGCCTTACTTTTTCTACCATATATTAATAAACATCAAAATAGAATTTATAAGCGCAATCAGGAGAAGAGTCTAAATGGTCTTTTTTAGAACACCTTTATAATTCACATACCATACAATTCACCCTTTTAAAGTTGTTTTTAATATATTCACAGAATTGAGCAACCATCGCAAGAGCCCATTTTAATGCATTTTCATCACAGCAAAAAGAAACCATGTATCTATTAGCAGCCACTCCTCATTTTCCCTGAACCTCCAGTCCTGGACAATCGCTAATCTACTTTCTGTCTTTTAGATTTCTGTATTACAGACATTTCATATAAATGAAATTATACAATATATGGTCTTTTGTGACTGACTTCTTTCACTTAGCATAACATTTTCAAGATTCATCCATGTTGTAACATACTAGCACTTCATTCCTTTTTGTTGCCAAATAATACTCCGTGGTATAGATATACTACATTTTGTTTAACCATTTATTAGTTGATGGGCATTTGAGTGGTTTACATTTTTTAGCTGTTATGGATATTGCTGCTGTGAACATTTGTGTACTAGTTTTTGTGTGCGCATGTGGTTTAATTCTTTGGGTGGAATTCTAGAGGTAGAATTGCTGGGTCATATGGTGACTTTATGATTCACATGCTGAGGAAATTGCCAGTTTTGGAAAACTGTTTTCCAAAGTGGCTACACCATTTTATATCCCCACCAGCAATGTATGAGGGTTCTGATTTTTCCATTTCCTCAGCAATACTTATTATCTGCCTTCTTGAGCATAGCCATTCTAGTGGGTATGAAATAGTATCTTGTTATGGTTTTGTTGTTGTTGTTTGTTTGTTTTTTCCTAGAAAAACACAATGATCCTAGAATTGTTATGATTTTGACTTGCATTTCTTTGATGGGTAATGATGTCGAGCATCTTTTCATGTACTTATTAACCATTTGTATTCTTCTTTGGGAACATGTTATTCAACTCCTGTGTCCATTTTTTGTTTGGGTTGTCTTTCTTTCTGGCTTGTTGGTGTTCTTTTTTTAGATACAAATCCCTTATCAGATATATGATTTGCAAATATTTTCTCACACTCTGTGGGTTGTTTTTTCACTTCCTTGATGGTGTCCTTTGATGCACAAAAGTTTTTGTTGTTGTTTGTTTGTTTGTTTTAGAGATAGGGTCTCACTGTGTTGCCCAAGCTGGTGTGCGGTGACTATTTACCAGTGTGATCATAGCACACTACAGCCTTGATCTCCTGGGCTTAAGCGATCCTCTCACCTCACCCTCCCAAGCAGCTGGGACTACAGATGCATGCCACTGCACACAGCTAAAAAGTTTTAAATCTTGACATGCTAATTTATTTTTTTTTCTTTTGCTCTTGTGCTTTGAATGTCATACAGAAACCATTGCCTAACCTAAGGTCATAAAGATTCATGGCTAGGTTTTCTTCTAAGAGTTTTACAGTTTAGCTCATACATTTAGGTCTTCCATTTTGATGTAATTTTTGTATACAGTGTGAGGTAGGAGTTCAACATTACTGTTTTGCATGTGGGCATCCAGTTATCCAAAAACTATTTGTTGAAAAGACTGTTCTATTCTTTCTCCTGTTGAATTGTCTTTGTACTCTTGTCAAAAATCAATTGGCCGTAGATGTATGGGTTTATTTCTAAACTTTCAATTCTGTTCCATTCATTTTTCTGTCTATTCTTATGCCAGTACCACATTATTTTGATTATTGTTATTTTGTAGTAATTTTTGAAATAGAGAATTTCACGTCTTCTTTTTTAAGAACTTTTTTCCAGATTGTTTTGGCCATTCTGGATCCTTTGCATTTCCATGTGAACTTTTCGATCAGCTTGTCAATTTCTACAAAGAAACCAGCTGAAATTTTGATAGAGTCTGTGTTGAATATGTAGACCAATTTGGAAGTGTTGCTATTTTAACATTAAGTCTTTTGATCCAAGAACAACGATGTTCATCCTTTTATTTAAGTCTTCTGTAATTTCTTCAACAGTGCTTTACAATTTTCAGAGTACAGATGGTTCTCAGTGGTCCTCAACAATGGTTTGACTTACAATTTTTCAGCTTTACGATGGTGTGAAAGCAATAGCCATTCAGTAAGAAACTGTACTTTGAGTACCTATATAACTATCTTGTTTTCACTTTCAGTACAGTGTTCAATAAATTACATAAGATATTCAACACTTTATTATAAAATAGGTTTATTTAAGATGATTTTGCCCAAATATAGGCTAATGCAAGTGTTCTGAGCACATTAAAGATAGGCTAGGCTAGGCTATAATGTTTGGTAGGTTAGGTATATTAAATACATTTTTTCTTTCTTTCTTTTTTTTTCCTTTTGTAGACTTAAATGCATTTTTAACTTAATTTTCAACTTAAGATGGGTATATTAGAATGTACCTCCATCATAAATTGAGGAGCATCTGATACATTTTGCGCTTCTTTTGTTAAATTTGTTCCTAAGGATTTTATTTTTTGATAGTGCTATAAAAACAATTGTTCTATTAATTTCATTTTCAATTATTCATTACTAGTGTACAGAAATACAGTTGATGTTCATATATTTATCTTGTGTCCTGCAACATTATTGTTCTTGTTAATTAGTTCTAATTGGTTTTTTAGTAGATTCCCTAAGAATTTCTATATACAAGATCATGTCATCTGCAAATAAAGATAATTTTACTTTTTCTTTTCCAATCTACATGCCTTTTATTTGATTTTCTTGCCTAATTTCCCTGGCTAGAACCTGAGTACAATGACAAATAAAAGTGGCAATAGCAAACTTCTTTGTCTTGTTCCCGATCTTTGGAGGAAAATGTTTGGTCTTTCCCCATTAAATGTAATGTCTGTGGGTATTTCATGGATGCCCTTTATCCCGGTGAGGAAGTTTTCTTCTTTTCTTAGATTGTTGACTACAATTACAGGCATACGCCACTGCACCTGGCTAATTTTTCTATTTTCTAGTAGAGACGGGATCTTGCTCTTGCTCAGGCTGGCCTCGAACTCCTGAGCAGACGCAATCCTCCTGGCCTCCCAGAGTGCTGGGATTACAGGCGTGAGCCACCGCGCCCGGCCTAAAAGAGTGTATTTTAAATGTCTCACCACAAAGGAAAAGGGTGAGTATGTGAGGTGATGGATATGTTAAATAACCTGATTTAATCATCCTACAATCACATTGTACCCCATAAATATATACAATTACTATTTGTCAGGTAAAAAATAGCAGCTTTCTTGAGATATAATTTATGTACAATAAAATTCATCCTTTTACAATGTTAAAAAGAAGGCTATGAACATTGATAGCTTATAAAACAGCTTTGATTCCTTTTGCTTTAGAAGTCCTAATGTAAATGTGCTAATTTTGATGATGATCTTTTCTTTTCTTCCTTCACAGAAGAATCTGTCAGTCCTCAATACCTATAAATATGTTTATTTAAAAGGTAAAAAGTCAGTGAAGTTAAAAATGATTAGACTAAACAGTTTACAAATACTGCTTAAGGTTTTCTGGCAAAACAGCTAGCCCTACTGTGAAAAAATAAAATTCCCGGTTCCAGGTAGAAGATAAAGATTATAGGAAGAGAAATAAGGCAACTATTCTTAGTCACTATAGAAGATTATAATTAACTCATCATGTTTCTCCTGGATAAATTCTTTACAAATGGAGATTAAGATAGTAACACTTAAAATCTAAAGTCATTTAAAGCTTGAAAGTGTTTTGTACTTATATTTATTCAAAGTACAATGAATCTTAAACAGTTAAGCACCTGCTCTTGGATACCCAAAGACAGCTTAAGGTACTGTATGCTTTAATAGCTGACTGAAAATATAATGTGGGAGTTTTATAAAATTATATGTAATTTAGTAATTTTTTGTCAGACCAAACTTAGTTGTCTAGGAGAAAAATATATTTATATATGTATATTACATAGACATATATGTGTGTGTATATCCATAATTTGGATGTGATTCCCTATTGAACTGATTTCACCGGAAGTGTATTGGGTGTGGAAAGTAGTACCACAACACGGAGGCTACACACACGAAGGAGACGATGTTCTATTTGGTATTTTCTGGAGATGCTGTCATGGAGAAACTGTAGATTTATCTTTTTAGGCTTAGAGAATGCTTATGCTAAATCTGAATTGACAGAGTACAGATTGAATACTGTTCTAAAGACATTGCCTCATTCATCATAACACTTTTGCCTCTAAAACAAGCTTGAGACACAGTCAGTGCATTTTGTCCTGATCCAATTTTTGTTTTATCTAAAGGCTTTTCCTATTGAAGGGCTTTTTGGAAACAGTTGTATCTGTAATCATGTCTTCTAATTAAATAATGCTTAGACATTTTAGAGCAAATTTACTTAATTTTCTAGGGAAAAAGAAAAAAGATGTCTGAAATAATCCATTTTCATGAGATTGAATATAATGGCAATATTAGAATATCTAGTAGATTTTCCATCTCCTTTATGAAAAATTCAAATAACTTGGCTATTCATGAAATACTGTATTACATAATTCCCTGGGTTTTTCACTGAGAATTATTGCCCAATAGTCTGGGTAAGTAAATTCATCTTCACCTAGGGAGATACAATTTGTTATAAACTAACAAAAGGCAGTTAAGAGAATTTGTATTCAAATATAGCCTTGCTCTGAAATGAAAGAGTGCTTTTACACATGCAGATACAAATTTGTGAAAAACAGATATGTTTGCCATGTAGAAGCATTTTGGTCATGGGAATTGAGCCACAGCTAAGCAACTGTTAACAATAGCCAACATTATAATACCTTCAGCATTAAGTTCACTGTCTCACTTAGTTACCAAAGTGTTCCCATGAGGCAGGTATTATGATGTTCCTTTTATAGATTACTAGACCGATGCTTGCTCAGTATCGTGTAGCTAAGTAAATGCTGGTCTCGAGATTTGACCCCACAGTTCTCTGATGCCACAGCCTTAGTTGATTACTTACAATAACTATTCTTTGGGAATATTTTGGTTTCTGCAGCCATAATATGTAATTTGTGGATTATATTCCTGTCATAGATATGGACAAGCACTATGTCATAAAATCAAAGCCATAACTTAAAAGTCTCTAAATAATAATTTGAAATACCAAAACTATATTTTAAGTTCTAATATGTGTGATGATACTTATACTGGCAGTCCTTGGTTTACACAGTAGTGCAGGGCGGTAAAAATGATCATGCAAGATAAAACCATGCAAAACAAACTAAATTAGTGGGGAAAATTACAATTGTTTTGTGATCTTTGAAGTTTTTTGTCAAACACTGAAAACTTACTGTTGGTTATAAACGCATAGAGAAATGAACAAAATAGTGAAACTACTTAGTACATTGTATTTAAAATATTAAAAACTTTGAGTTTACATTTTATTTCTTTGTAAAAATTTATCAAGAGTAGTTTAATCTTGCCTTCCTTTCATCATATTATTTATGACATTCAGCAGGAAGTTTTCTATGCCTTGCAAATTGGCATCCTCACTTCTAAGTCTGGAACCGCTTCCAAAATTGTATCCTCTGCACTTTCGACGTCTAGAAATATCTCTGAGAGTACCTTTAATGTGCCAGCATCACTTCTTCTGGGACATTTTCATCCTTTTTGAAACAACTTCTGCAGTTTTTCCAATTATGTTGCTAAGTTTGCCTCCACTGGGTTCCTTTGGCTGCATGTCTGAAGTCCCTCAAACAGCATCGGTGTCAACATTCCCGTGAAGAAAGCTATTTCTTTCATAACTTCGTTATGTTTGGTTCAAATCTCACTCCAACTCGGTTACTCTTTGCTTCTTTGCTGCACTTTGTTTTTTTGTTTTAATCCATTTTTGTAAAACATCACATGGGTTTATCACTAGGAGACAGGAAGACAACACAACTACATACTTTTTTGTCTGTGAGTCAACCGAATAGCAGACACAGAGTGAGCAGTCACTGCAGACGTTAAGTGATGTGTTCAGCCATTAGTCATGATGTTAGGTAGTGATCCTGTAGACTAAAGAGCTTGCAGCAAAGATCGTACTTCCTGCATTACTCACAATTAATATATCTGGTAACTGAAGTTTGAGCCATGGTTGAAGGGACTGGTGTTTTAACTATGCATATTAGAACCTTGACAAATAAGGACTGTCTGCACATGGCAGTTAAATGAAGGACATCAAGCTCCACAAAGGATCATAAAAATACTACTCTACCGTATTATAAGTTTACATATATATGCATATATCCAAAAGTAATATACTAATTTAAAGATATTAGTCATATTCTAATTATAATAATTTTACTTGCCTTCTAGGAATTTAGAAGAGTTTGAAAGGATTTAATGTATGATCCAGGAAGTTTGAAAGTTTGAACTGATACCTTCCTTTAGATGTAAAGACATTCAACATCAATCCATTGTCCTTAAAGCAGGTCTCATGATGTTTATTAGAAATATAAGAAGAAAAGAAAAAGCAAGTACACAAGGATATGAACAACATAATACCTCTTATATAATGAAAATATACACAGTATTATTTGCTTGTTGAAAAACATATTTACATTATAAATATATTAAAACTCCTAATTCATAATATCAGTTACCCATACGGAAGGAGAGAAAATGCTTTAAAAAATTCTCAGATTACAATTTCTTACATACCTACGTTTAATGAGACAGTATTTTATATGGAGACCTGAGTGGTTTTCATCACACAGTAATAGTCACCACTTATATATTAATAATAATAAAACTGTCACATTATTCAAATTAATTAGTAATTTTTAAAATTCCTATTTTGTATCAAAGGAATTGAAGTGATTTGTATTCAAATTAATTACTAATTTTAAAAATTTTTGTTTCATATCAAAGGAATTGAAATGATTTGTAAATTGTTCTTTTAGCCCTAAAATTCTATATTTTTTGACTTTTATATTAAAAATCATCAAATTTAGTGCATGTTTATTTTGGGGATTAAATGGGTTAAGGTACTCAGCATTATTTAGTTAAAACCTCGGGGTTTAAATCTGATTTGGGGTTGAGCTCTGGGAAGGAAGGGATGATCAATTCATAGGCACGTTGAGACTTACCCCTCATGATCTGAGGAGCAGAGGTACTCTAAGGCTCTCAAAGTAAAGAAAACCCAAGTACTGTGCTTATCTCTTAAAGTCATGTTGTTTTCTGCAAGGTGTTAAAGGATGAAAATGAGATTGTTTGAATAACATTCAAGTTTCATGAATATATGTGCATAATGCAAGAGAGTTTGGATGCAAAACTACTCATGGTATAATTCTTTTAGAATTATGTACTTTTAGATTGACTTACCAGAACTGCTGCAATAAGAAAACACACTGCAATTTAATTTGGAATAATGAGAACATCAGCTCTGGTGCATGATTTTAAATGTGCATGCGCCCAGCTGTGAATGGATCACGTTACCATTGGCATCCCGCTGAAGTCATTCAGAGACTTTCTCTTGCCTTTGCAGGTAGAGCGGGAAAAGGCCATTCTTCTGGCCAGCCTCCAGGAGTCACAGACACAGCTGGAACACACCAAGGGGGCGCTGACGGAGCAGCACGAGCGGGTGCACCGGCTCACGGAGCACGTCAATGCCATGAGGGGCTTGCAGAGCAGCAAGGAGCTCAAGGCCGAGCTGGACGGGGAGAAGGGCCGGGCCTCGGGGGAGGAGGCTCACGACTATGAGGTGGACATCAACGGCTTGGAGATCCTTGAGTGCAAATACAGGGTGGCAGTTACGGAGGTGATCGACTTGAAAGCTGAAGTTAAGGCCTTGAAGGAGAAATACAATAAATCTGTGGAAAACTATACTGAAGAGAAGGCCAAGTATGAGAGTAAGATCCACATGTATGACGAGCAGGTGACCAGCCTTGAGAAGACCACCAAGGAGAGTGGTGAGAAGATGGCCCACATGGAGAAGGAGTTGCAGAAGATGACCGGCATAGCTAACGAAAACCACAACACCCTTAACACGGCCCAGGATGAGTTAGTGACATTTAGTGAGGAGTTAGCTCAGCTTTACCACCATGTATGTCTGTGTAATAATGAAACCCCCAACAGGGTCATGCTGGACTACTATAGGCAAAGCAGAGTCACCCGCAGTGGCAGCCTGAAAGGGCCTGATGATCCCAGGGGACTTTTGTCCCCACGATTAGCCAGGAGGGGTGTGTCATCCCCAGTGTCATCCCCAGTAGAAACAAGGACCTCATCTGAACCGGTTGCAAAAGAAAACACAGAGGCCAGCAAAGAGCCGAGTCCAACGAAGACCCCCACGATCTCTCCTGTCATTACTGCCCCACCGTCTTCTCCGGTATTGGACACGAGTGACATCCGCAAAGAGCCAATGAACATCTACAACCTCAATGCCATAATCCGGGACCAAATCAAGCATCTGCAGAAAGCTGTGGACCGGTCCCTGCAACTGTCTCGCCAAAGAGCGGCGGCACGGGAGCTGGCCCCCATGATCGACAAAGACAAGGAAGCCTTAATGGAAGAGATCCTCAAGCTGAAGTCCCTGCTGAGCACGAAACGGGAGCAGATCGCCACACTGAGGGCAGTGCTGAAAGCCAACAAACAGGTAATTTTATTTTACTGATGAAAGCGTGCTAGTCAGAGCTTTCTGAACTAATTTATTCCTTAATATTTTTCAGTGCCCAATATCAAGATGAGAGTTCAGATACTTGGTCAGCGGTAGAATAAAACAAACTGTCCCGGTGCCAGATCAGGAATTAATAACAATGATTTTTAAATGAGTGAATGAATGAAGTAGGAGGATAGCTATGCCCACCTCCGTGAAGGCAGAGGTAAGGAAGCTAAAGAGGAACAGAGGAGAAGATGCATTTGCCGGTGCGGGAGGCAGCTCAGGCAGGGGCTAAGCCGCAGCCTGGCGGTCAGGGAGTGTGGAAGCAGGAGATGGAGCGTGGCAGAACGGGCCGGCAAGGAAGCTCCCACCAACCAGGGAGACAAAGCCAGACAGACAGACACCCGGCAGGCAGCCTGAGCGAAAGAGGCGAGTCTGGGTGCAGACAGGGTGAAGGAGGTCTGATAGCCCATAACGAGACCCCAGCTTTGGGACTGGGGGTTCATGTTCAAGACTCCTTTGATTTCTAGGGATGTGGCAAGATAGAAAAGGGGTGTCTTGTCCTTCATGCCAGACTTAGAGAAACAAGAGTACTAGACACATGATTAAGTCAGGGACTCAGGGACAGAGGACAAGACAGCTGTGGGGAACTGAGTGGTATAAACAAAGCCAGGCAGATTGTTACCAACAAATTAAATACAGGGTGTCCCAAAAGTCTCCATAAAAAGGAAAAATTTCGTAAAATTTTATAATGAATATTTTGTAAATAAAGGTACATTTAGCTACAATTTCTCATTTTCTGTATGTATGGCGACTTTTGGGACACCCTGTAGTTTGGAGCCACATTAGCAAGCAAATGACAGAGAGAGAGAGAGAGAGAGAGAGAATGAGAATGAGGTCTAACTCTGCCAGTGACCACATATGTGAAATATTTAGGTTCCGTTGGGATGTTGATTCACCTGGGTCGGAGCTTACGCAGTAGGGAGCTTTTCTTAACCGTAGATCTTGTCCTTTTGGGATAAGTAGCATGGTATAACATGAGCCTACCTGACTAATTCTTAGATCTCCTTGAAGACTGAATTTGTTTTCCACCCCTGAGTTTTACCTGGGTGGGAATGCCATGAAATACAGACAAGAAAATACTTCAACATCTGTTTAGTTTACCTGAAAAAATAGCCGTGAAAGACACATAACTGAGAAGGGAGCTGAATAAATGTTGATCTTGACAAAGAGAAGCAATAAGGCATCGAATACCAGCTTGCAAATGCAGGCAGTGCCAGTGAATAGTCGGGCACTGGAGCTCTTGCTCTTTGGGAAATGAGGGTTAAGGTTCGATTCAGAGCACCTTCTCCTATTGCCTTAATCTGGGGGAAACCACACCATTATTATGTCATCTAGAGTACAGCTTTCTAGTGTTCATCATTAGTTTCCCATAAATCCATTGCTGTAAATGAGCATCTGTACCATAATCAATAATATTGTTTGCACTATAAACAGGTTTTATACAAACCTAAGGGCAAAACAGGACTTTATTTTATGCCTTCACTTTAGGGAAATAGAAAAGATTAGGGTGAATGAAGAATTTGTGAGAGATCTGACTCCAGTTTGAGGTTAGTATAAAGGAATTTGCTACCACTATAATGCAAAGACCCAGTGATTTGGAGTGTTCATAAATAACCAATGCCATATCAGATAAGGCGTACACAGCCTTTATCAAGGACACGGTATCCTCAGACATTCTTGGTCAAGCCATTCAGATAACTTCTCTAACTTCTTCCTGAAGGTTGAATATTATCAACCTAGAAAACTAGATCTATAAAAATGTCAAGATGCTTAACTGAAACAGAGGTATAGATAAGAATGGTTGATCAACCAAGCAAGACTAATTTGTGAACAAGCATTGATTGATTATATATTTCATGGGAGGTGGTAAGTTGAGATGCAAAACTAAGTGACTAGCAATCTAGCAGGAATTCAACACATGCCTAGAACTTACAGAACAGGACAAATCAAGCACTTTAGAGTGGTCTAAACAGTGCGATAGGAATTCAGAGTAGAACGAAGCATTCCAAGCTGAAGTTTTATTTTCACAGTGCTTTGTGGTACAGGTTATTGTCCCTTATCCAAAATGCTTGGGACCAGAAGTGTTTCAGATTTTGGATTTTTTTTATTTTGGAATATTTACATATAAATGATGGATACGGAGATGGGATCCAAGTCTACACATGAAATTCATTTATTTCATATATACATATATGCATAGCTGTAAGGTAATTTTATACAATATTTTTAATAATTTTATGCCCGAAACAAAGTTTTGACTGCAACTTGTCACATGCCGTCCAGTGTGGAATTTTCCACCTGTGGCATCATCATGTCGGCACTCAAAAATTTTGAGTTTTGGAGCATTTCAGATTTTGGATTTTCGGATTAGGGATGTTCAACCCTGTACCATTTGCATTCAAGTCACAGCCCATATGGGCTCAGCAATGAAATGAAATTACATTTATTAATTTCATTAATAATTAAATGAAAATACATTTCTAGCTGTGCATTTGGTATACATTTTAATGATGTTGGGCCTCTTGCTGATATGCTTTTGTGCCATAAATAGCTTCAAGTATCGACAGATGATATCCACTATATTTAGACATTGTGGAATGTTCATTATTAAGACTAAGGTGAGACTTCTGTGGTATAGGGCGAAAAAGGTAATTTCCCTGCTTTAAAATGGGCATTCTGTATTCTCTGTAAATTTTTTAATACACTTTAGGATTTTTTCATAGATGTGGTGCCTTGTGACGAAGTAAGTAAATATTTATGAAAAACCATTTATGTACTAACCTGTGCTAGATACTGAAGATTTAAAAAAGACTAATACATGATTCCTGCCTTCCAGAAGAAGACTCACAGCCTCCTGGGGATGTCAGAATACAAACAGATAATTAAAATTTGATGTGATACTTATTGTAATCCAAGTTATGGGAACATTGCAGAGCAAGCAACTAATGTTTCCTAGAGGAGCTGGAAAAAACCTCACAGAAGTAATTACGCTTGGGTTTGTTCTTGAAGGATAAGGAGTTGTTTTCCAGAGGAGGAGGAGATAATTTCAGGCAGAAAGAACAGTAGGTAGAGGCCAGGTATAGTAGCTCAACCCGGCACTCTGGGAGGCCGAGACAGGGTGGTGGTGGTTGGTTGGGGAACGGGGGGATCACTTGAGCTCAGGAATTTCAGGACCCCTGTTTCTACCAAAAATAGAAAAATTTAGCCGGACGTGGTGGCGCACACCTGTAGTCTCAGCTGCTTGGGAGGCTGAGGCAGGAGGATCACTTGAGCCCCAGGAGTTGAGGTTGCTGTGAGCTAGGCTGACACCACAGCACTCCAGCCCAGGCAACAGAGTGAGACTCTGTCTCAAAAAAAAAAAAAAAAGAGCAGTAGGCACAGGAGTGACAAAATATGGTGATATGTTTAGGGAATGCTTGTGAAGTTTTGTATGGCTAGAAATAAGATTTTTTTTATTTAGAAAGTCAACTTTGGAGTGTGTGGAAAATGTGGTGAATGACATCAGCAAATCTAATGAGTTATAGATACATAAAATTACTTCATTCTGGAAAAGCTTCACACAGTCTACGGGCAAACAAAGCTGAGTCTTTTTTTGTCCGTTTCTCAGAAATAGTAAATGAGTTTGTACTTCTGTTCCAGATCTAGCTCTTCCGTTACCCTTCCTTTCCCTCCCCTTGGATACTGACCTTGAGACTCTAAGTGCTTACAAAGTTATTACATCTACATTTCACAATTTAAACTTAGTTATCTGTTTTAGATGAATATGTATCTAAACTTTTTTAAAACTAAATGACTGCCATTTTTCCCCAGGTCAGTTTCTGCAATCTGGATAACTTTCTGAATCTATAATATTTCTGAAGATTCTACCAAGTATTAACACTGCAGAACATACAGAAGTATTTTATGAGTAACTTCTCATTTTAATCTGAACTTCAGTTCAATCAAAACTAATAAGAAGCCACTTTGGAATCAAAATATTAACAAACTACCGCATCCCAACACTGGTTTAATAAAAGAAAAAAAATTATGTCTATACAAGTTGGCACTTTGCATGTGAAATTTGTAGTTGTTCCTTTCAAGCAAAAAAAGAAATGTTAAAAACCAGGGTAGTCTTCCTGGGAAATCCCGTTAGTAATTGATTTTTTTACTAGCAATGGACTTTTTTATTAGTTTAGATATTTTTACACACTCCAAAAAGCTGTAGTTTACAGTTTGTAAAAATAATGTGTTTCTAGTTTGGCTTCAATATGCATGCCACGTGCCTATGCATCAGTAGGTGGTCCCTAAATATATGCAGATTTTATGCATTGATTCAGTCAGTGTGTTTTTTTACTTCCTACTATGTACCAGGCTAGCTCTTTATTTGAAACACTATTAATTCCAGTAAGTTCAGACATACCCAAATCCCAAATTCAAACAAATATTTTAGCTCATTCAACATTTGGGAGTCTCTGCTTTTATGGAGATTTTAAAGAATTAAATTTGACTGTAATTCATTGTTTTGAATAACTTATATTCAAAGACTTAGAAAATGATTAGTTATTTGTCACTTCTTTTCCTTAAAGATATAATAACATGGATTCGTAGTTTATTATATACTCGTGTTATAAAGGACAATGGTCTAAGTCTTTTGTTCTGTGTTTCAAGCCCACAGAGCACAGGTGACATAACAGTATTTGAGTTCTGACATTTTCCAGTTTGAAGCTGTGCTTCTTTACTAACTTGTTAATGAAACTCTCCTCGGATTAAGTTTCATTTTGGCTTCCTCGTTGTCTTAAAGTCCCACACCTTCAACAACCTGCATTAAATGCTTATCGAACTACTATCATTCCTTTAGCTCCTAATACTGACTCTGGCGCACAGCTGGCTTCTAGGACAATTTAGCCACGTTGTGGATTCATAGCACATTTTGAATTAAAGAAAAACTTCCCTGTATCTAAAGCACGCACATGTTCGTATAAAATTTAACCAAATCAATTTCACTTTCCATTTGTGAAAGAACGTACTAGAACGTAATAGACCCAGCATGAAGAAATCTGTATGATAGAGTTTCCTGATATGAAAATCATAAGCAGTGTGATTTTCTGCTTCAGACAGCTGAAGTGGCGCTAGCTAATCTCAAGAACAAATATGAAAATGAAAAAGCAATGGTGACTGAAACCATGACGAAGCTTAGGAATGAACTGAAGGCTTTGAAAGAAGATGCTGCAACTTTCTCATCCCTGAGAGCAATGTTTGCAACAAGGTAAGTTTCTTCCTCCTAAAGTTGGGTGTGATACACGAGGAAAAGACTTTCAAATTCACATGTGCATCTTTATGCATCTTGAGTGTATCTGGTTTGTCATCTAGAATTGTAAAGCTTGGAGAAAATATATGAGATTCCACTCTGACAAAGCTAAAATAGAACTTTCCAGGCTGTTTTCCAGAGTCCTCTCCTGGACATATTACATCCAGCAATTCTCTTACATAAAAATTAATAAATTAATAAAATAGATATTTTCCTAGTGCTTATGTGCCCAAAAGAATTAGAACCCCCCCAAACGTTTTAAATAAGGAAAAAAGCCCACTTCCTAAAATAGCCAAATATTATATTATCACTATTGAAATATATTTCTGTAGCTAAAGTACATAAAAGTATATAAAAATGCTTCCCATTAGTATTATGTGAGAAGATACCTTCATAATGAAGATTAACATTCATCTTATCAGCTAATTACTTAGATTTAATATACTATGAATTAAATTATAACTTCTAAAATATAATTATATATCACCAAATTTTTCACATTGCCCAACTAATTACACAAATATTAATTTTTACCTCCCGCCACCAGTACTATTATGAGACCCACTGTATTTTTTTTTAACTTGATGAGATTGTTAAGCCTGTATTGATTCAAGGGTTTCAAAATCCTGAGATTTTCAATATATTGTTGAAATGCTTTTTTTGCTGTCACAATGCAGTGCCAAAAAAAAAAACCCCACCGATTAGTAATGTATATCTTCTATGATGCAAACTTGGTACAAAATCCACAAATAATAACTATGGCTTTATTTGCAAATTTAGTAAATAACTTACATGTAAGTGTTAAAAGTATAAAAAAAAGATCCTGGGCTTTATAGGAATCCCCAAGAATCTTTCCGACTTTCTTTGAATATCAGGGGAGACAAGGCTAAAGCTCACACTTCGTGATTGAATCTCCTGGAGCTGGCAGCAAGAAGACCAAGTGCCCCAGAGCCCACAGGGTGCAGAGGAACTGAAGGGAACTGGCTTCTGGGTCTCAAAGCACAGTGGCATTTGGGGAATAGAATGAGTTGATCTCTGCCCGCTATGGGGAGGCAGGATAAAAAATGGGAATGGGGCACAATGTCCCCCTCTTTGATGAAATAACTCAGGATTACACTGAGAATCAAGAAAATATAAATTTCCTCTTTGAGAAGGAAATAAAAATTTTAAAGGGACCTTTAAAGTCTCAATCTGGTTTATATAGGAATTATTACCCCCAAATTGTCCATTTTCACAGACATTTTTTTTTTCGGTTATAGTAACTGCCTTACTCCACAGTGTTTTTAAAATATTGTTATCTGACTAATTAGGATAAACACAGGGTCCTGAAATTCACGTTGGATTTTACTAAGCTCTGATTTTTCTCATGGTCTACAAATCCCCACTTTGCTTCTTAACATTCAAGGTTAAAGAAATGGGGACCCACCAGGATCTCAAGTTATTTCACTACAGAGCCTGTTTTTTTTCTTTAAAATACCCTAGGCTTATGCTGCTTTCAAAGTTTGTTCAATACCTTTTGGATAACTCCATGAAGTCGTTAACTATCTGCTGGTGCATGAAGAATATTTGTTATTAATATCTTAGTGGGGAAATAAACTCAGAAAAAACTCAGAATGAGCTTTTCCTCCTCCTCACTTCTTCCTTCCAAATGTGTATGTGCTCAGGTTTTACCTTTGGTGGGGAAAACAGATCACTTCCTGCTACAGTGCAAGTATGAAACCTGAATAAAGATGTTTCTGACAGCCTGCTATTTCTGTATCAAACCCTGTGCAAATCTTGGTTTTCTTTGACAACTCATTGCTTTATCATTTGGTTGCAAAATCATTGGAAATACTGAATTTTCTATTTCAGGCAAATCTGCCGTATTGAAAACAGTGGCAGCTGCAATCTGTACTAAATTAAAACAAATCTATAAATGTAGATAAGGAAATGTCTTCTTTACAAACATTATTATTATTTTGGATACCATAGGTATAGGCTATAACAAACTTATCCCATTCTTCCAAAGGATAAAATGTATACAATAAAAGGAGTTATTGTAACACACCTCAGGTACTGTGGACATTATGTGAGACTTGACTGTTCATTATTTTGGCTTCACAGAGCAGCCCCCATAATAACTCTGTCCCTGGGGTTAAGAAAGTCCCCACATGTAATTCATTGCATGGATGAATCATCAGTTATTGAACCTGCTCTATGTTTGCAATTTTCCACTATTATAGGTTATCTCCATTCTACTGCAAGGAAGACCAGTGTCCTAAGTATCTAAATTTCAGTCAGATTTATTACTTTTCAACTTAAATCCCAAATTCAGTTTCCCCAAGATTTCCCCCTTGACCACTTTACTGTTTGGGTTCCAGATGTGATGAATATGTCACACAGTTGGATGAGATGCAGAGACAGTTAGCAGCTGCAGAGGACGAGAAGAAGACTCTAAACACTTTGTTACGAATGGCTATCCAGCAAAAACTCGCCCTGACCCAGAGGCTGGAGGACTTAGAGTTTGACCACGAGCAGTCCCGACGCAGCAAAGGCAAACTTGGAAAGAGCAAGATCGGCAGCCCTAAAGTAAGTGGGGAAGCATCAGTCACCGTGCCCACCGTAGACACTTACCTCCTGCGTAGTCAGGGCCCACAGACACCCAACACTCGGGTCAGCAGTGGCACTCAGAGGAAAAGGTATGCATGCAGCGATCTTCATAGCGTGGTGCAGTGGCCAGATTTTAGTTGACTGCAAAACTTAATGTGCTCTTGTTGTGGAGGATGGAGGAGGGGAAGGAAAAGAAAAAATGGGAGCTGGTATATATATGAGCCTTGCTAATGTTGGTCTTTCCAGATCAAAACCTTTTGATAATTATGTTTATTTAGCCCTTTCTATCCCTGCCCCACTCAACCCCACCCTAATCATAATGTAATTTTCAAGTGTCTGTTAATATTTTTGCTACTTATATGCGCAAATATGCCTCTCCCTTACTTCCTACCTAGAAATTGGTAGGTAAAGGTGGATATTAAGAACGAAGCTGTGTTCTACATGGGTTATAATTTGAAAAGTCTTTGTACCTTTGGAAATGGTGCTATTTACCAGCTTCTCTTTAATGGGGCAAAGATATGAAAATGTTCTCTTAGGGGAACTTTTGTCCATATGACCAAAACTGATGACTGGCTGAAAGGGGATGTCTATGTTTAGATAAAATGGAATGAAATACATATAATACTTTCCTTAAAAGCAGGTTTTTGTGCTTTTTGCTTTTTTGTTTGGCATGTGAATACTGCTCAGAGAAACCACTTACAAGGTTTTTAGTGGCTTGGTTTTATGACCTTTTTCCAGAGTCTTGGCTATTGAGTTACTTACCCTGTATTTTCAGTTAATGATAAATTTTCTGTTTTAGGAGCTTGCATTAAAGAATCGAGTAATACATATATTTTCTATTTGCGGTTCAAACTGACTAACTGTAATAAATCTCTTTTCCAGTGTCCAGACCAGTTTCCTAATAGGGTTGCATCCTGATGTGGAAACTAAAAAAAATTAGCAAAAATCTTGATTTACATATTAAAAAATTAAATGCCAGTATAAATAATGTTGTCACTGGTGAGGCGTTGAAAGGTAATTAAAGTAAAACTTTTTTGTTTCCTATATGTATTTTTCTTGGATCTCCTGCAAGACAATTTTCACCTTCCCTTTGTGATCAGAGCCATCCCAGGACTTCAGGGGCCTCCTACCTACAGAATTTATTAAGAGTCCCCCCTGATCCCACCTCCACAGAATCATTTCTTCTGAAGGGCCCCCCTTCCATGAATGAATTCATCCAAGGGCACCGGCTCAGCAAGGAAAAAAGGTTAACCGTGGCTCCACCAGGTAAACATTTTTTCCTTGGGTGCATGTGATGCAAATAACTAGGGGAATAGACAACTCTCCCCCGCTTTCCAGCCTCTCACACCCACCCGTCTGCAGAGTCTGACTGTGACGATGTGTCAGTACCTACGATTAAAGTGAAAACTCCTTTGCACTTAGCGTCCCATTTCCTCCTTTATACGCAGCCAGACATCATTCCTTGGAAGTCTCCGGGACTTCCTTTTAACAGGCAAGGATGGAAACAGAGTTGGAAGGAATGGGATAGGGAAAGGGAAGTTAGCAACAAGTGCAATGCAGGACACACACCTGGATCCTATTTGCAATTTGGGAGCTCGTGACGATTCCGTCTTGGTCAGATTTTTTCATTTCTCTCTTTTCATTTGTAATGTAATTTCAGTAAAGGGAGCCATATTTAGCACAAGCTTGTTGGGCTAATTTCCTTTTGTAGTGACTCAGAAAGTCTCCTCAATCATTGTATAGAAAATAAAAGGAAAACCCTCTGAGATTTTCCTTCTCGGGAACATTTAGATCTTAGCATAACGTTCTTGTAGTTTGCAAGCCCTCATTGGTTTGTGCTTACCGTCATGCTCACGGTTTACCTTAGCTTCACTGTTTTGCATTTTTCTTTCTTCTCTTTTCTTATTTTTCCTACAAAGAGGCCTAAATCAAAAATGTGACACATGGGAAATAAAGAAAATGTGACTTCCGGCAAATAAAGATCATCCTTTTAAGGAATCCCTGCATGTTAAGTATAGGTCAGAGATGGCAAACAGGAAGCCCATGAAACCAAATAAGCCCAAGGGCAGCTATTATTTGGCTATTACAGAGAATGTAAAATTAAAACAAATTCAAATTAGTTATCAATTGTTAAATACTCAGAGATTTCACATGAACTTCCGTATTTCTGGCCTCTTTTGAAAGATTCTGAATATCTGCCAGCGCTAGGGCTGTGTTCATGCATGTCAACACCTGTTGGAGCTACGTAGTGGCTGCTGCTCTTAGATAGCTGCTATTAGATAGGGCAACCTTTGCACTTAGCCACAGTCCCCACCACTCCCTATTATTAGACCCAGCCTGCTGTACTCATTTCTGTTCTCTTCTGGCCATAACTGTAGCATTTGAGTTGATCACTTTTGCTATAAATTTTTTTTTTAATTACTTTGATTTTACCTTAATTCCTTTTTGGAAACCTCAGCCTTTGGATCGCTAATACTTTCCTTATCTGTTTCATGTAATTAGCCTACTGATTGGGATTAAAAGATTTGGTATAGAAATTTACAGCACATGTTCAACATTGAGGAAATCGATAGTGATGAGTTGGAATGGCATAATAGCCAAAATGTACACCTAAAAAAAGAAAAAGGAACAACTACTAGGTGTGTTTACTTTCATAATTCATTTCTTTTTACACCACTTTTTGAAGCATTCTGTGAATTGCCAAAGTGGTCATGATTTATCAGGATACTTAACTTTCATAAAATGCACAAAAGTGTTCTTTTTAGTGTTCCAGATGAATTTAGTAGCACCATCTACTGGAACTTAGGAAAGAAATAAGTATGATTAATAAATAACTCCTATTATATTTTAATTAAAAAGGTGGCATATCAATAAGATTGAAAATTAATAATGTTATAACAATGATAACTATTTTCATTTTTGTATGACTGGGTTCTTGTCTACATGAATATATATTTTATATCATTTTCATTACATTGTGGAAGCCGTTAACATTGTATCTCAAGCTTTTCCCTCTTGCTACCTAGTCTTGTTTTTATTTTTTTATTTATTTTTATTAATTTATTTTTTTTTTGAGACACAGTCTCGCTGTGTTGCCCGGGCTAGAGTGCCGTGGCGTCAGCCTAGCTCACAGCAACCTCAAACTCCTGGACTCAAGCAATCCTACTGCCTCAGCCTCCCGAGTAGCTGGGA
>CAUYSK010019931.1:0-25287 GCA_963575035.1 Avahi laniger | reverse complement strand
AAGGCAGGGATATTAACCTGAATCGCTCTTGGAATTCATCCCAAAGTTGAGACTATGACCTAGATAAGTGGTCCCTAAACTTTTTAGAACTAAGGACCAGTTACATGGAAGATAATTTTTCCACAGACTAGTGGTGGGGGGGTGATGGTTTTGGGATGATTCAAGCGCGTTGCATTTATTGTGCAGTCAAACCTCTCTGCTAATGATCATGTGTATTTGCAGCTGCTCCCCGATGCTAGCATCACTGCCTCAGCTCCACCTCAGACCATCAGGCATTAGATTCTCATAAGGAGCAGCAACCTAGATCCCTCGTATGCTCAGTTTTCAGTAGGGTTCCTGCTCATACGAGCATCTAATGCCGCCAGCTGGTCTGACAGGAGGCGGAGCTTACGTGGTGATACGGGCAATGGGGAAGGGCTGTAAATACAGATGAAACTTTGCTGGCTGGCCTGCCGCTCACCTCAGGAACTGCGGCCAGGTTCCTAACAAGCCATGGATCAGTACTATCCGTGGCCCAGGGGTTGGGGACCACAGACCTAGATAACTGTAGCTATGATCTATTCATTATGGCCCTGCAGGTAACTTTACAAGGAGACTTCTAATGATAATGGTAAATTGTTTAATTTGTAGCTTACATATGGAAATAAGAATTTCAAAATTACACTCTAGCATGAATATTAACAACCCCAAATTACCAGCATGCCTTTGTCCTAAACAAATGGTCACAACAAGCCTGTGCATAGAGGGCATTGACACAGGTCCTCCCTCAGATACACCAAGGGAGGATGGGGATGGCGTCACCAGTAGGGCAGGAGCAAGTGGGTGAGTCTCCACCTCTGCTCAGACCCCAGGCCATTTCCAAGATACCCTGCGTGACACAAGAAACTTTATTTCCTGTAGCATTAAGGAAGGCCTCCTACTGTCTGGAAAGTTTGGGCAGGATTTGAGGGACACGGAGTTTCACTCTCTTCACCCTGTTCCCTGACTAAGACATTGTTTTGATCTAACCACCCCAGTTCTTTGGAAAAAGACAGAGCGAGTCCTTTGTTCTTTGCAAGGGAATCCACATTAGATTTAGCATGAAGGCACGCTTTTACTAATTATGTCCCCATGTAATACTGTGATTATGAAGAAACCCCAGAAAAAATACGAATGTGTAAACATGTCCTTGCCCTGTTGTATGCAGATGGTTTTTATTCCCTAATTCAGATTATTAACATAACTGCTCTAGAAAGATGCCAACGCTAGAGACAAAGGGGCTCTAGAGATGATCTACTTAAACCCTCCCCTTTGACAGCACAGAACAGGACACTCTAACAGTGTTAAGTAGGCAGCCAAGCCAGGACCACAATCCAGAGCTCATAAATCATTCGATTCTCTTATATAATGAAGAGATAAAGGGCTGTCTTCTGTGTGGATCTGTCCATGACCACCTAGAGTGGGAGACGTCTCCCTTCCTGGGATCC
The DNA here is from genome assembly GCA_963575035.1 of Avahi laniger. Lineage (NCBI taxonomy): Eukaryota > Metazoa > Chordata > Mammalia > Primates > Indriidae > Avahi > Avahi laniger. The sequence continues at coordinate 23,821 of CAUYSK010019931.1, read as the reverse complement.
AGAATGTATCTTTTTGTGAAGAAAGAGTTTTATAAGGAGAAATTGGTAAAATTGAAATCATACTATACTTCACATACATTGTGGTGTTTTATGGGCTTACTAGGCAACCTAACTGTTACTTACTATTTCTGAGGGGGAAAATGTATTTAGGGTTCCAAACAACTCATTTGCAGTGCAGTTTTGGAATCAAGGCATTTCATAAACAGCCTGAGACTATGACCCCTGTAGTATAGTTCTTGGAAATATTGCATCGTTTCCTTGATCACAGATGCACCGTGACTCTAAGAGGTCTACAGTGGTTGGTAGGGGATTCCCAACCATCTTCACTGGGGTCTACCACCTATGCCTTTCCAAGCGTCAGAATGGCTGCACCTCCAGCAGCTGAGACAACAAGTCCTTCCTGAAGATGGATCCGAGGTAGACACTGTTAGTGTGGTGGACACAGACATGTCCACCCAGATTCCCTGTCAAGGCAGGGCTTGCTGCCCGGCTGCAAGGAGTGTGGCCAACAGATGGCCTCCAGCTGTTAGCTTTTTCACTGTCAGCTTCAGCTAGAAAGAGCCCCTTTGCCCAAGATCGTGCCTTCCTGGCATCGTCCGCATCTAGTGACTGAGTGAGAATAAAGGCCCAGACAGTTCAGTTTGACGTGGGAAACCCAGGCGGGCAATACTCTCTCCGAAGTTCTCCCGCCAATTGGCCAAGGTTTTGATGGTCCTGCATTGTGATTCGACTTTTTCTTCTGCCCAATTCTATCTCCCTCTTCCTTTGACAGATTGTTTGCAATAGGCTATGCTTTTTAGAATACAGAAATTTTTCTGATGTACAGAAAAATTGAGATGACGGTACAGAGATCCCACATGCCCTGCATCCAGTTTCCCCATTACTAACACCTTACACTAGTGTGATAAGTTTGCTACAATTAACTAACCAGTATCAGTACATTACTATTAACTAAAGCCTGTCGTTTATTTCAATTTCTTTAGTGTTTACTGAATGTCCTTTCTCGATTCCAGAATGACATCCAGGATACCACATTAGTTAGTTGTCGTGTCCCTTTATACTCTTCTCCTTTTACAGGTTTCGATCCCAATAAATATCTTCATCCTAAATTCCACCTTAAAATCTGCTTCCCAGAGAACCCAACCTGTGACAGCTGGTTACCTGCCCAACAGCATTCTCCCTTCTTATTGCTAAAAGCATCCCAATTTCTGAGGGGCAGCAAAGGGTTCGGCCACAGGATGAATCACAATGGGTCTAATCCAATAGGTCAATCTCAACCCTATTTGCTGGTGATTGACCCAGACATGGGCCATATGACCCTGTCCTGACTAGGACACAAGGGACGTCTTCCAGGGGCTCTCTAGGAATATTTCTCTCCTTGATTTTTTTTAGTTATCATAAGGGTTCAAGGAGAAAGTCTGTTTGTTTGTCTGGCCCACTTGTCTCTCTGTCTGCTTTAGTCACTGCCATGTGACATCTGAAAGCGCAGCAACCGCAGGCAATGAGGCAAAGCAGACCAAGCAAAGGCTTCTGGGTCTCTCATGGCATCATCCAGCTGCAGACCCCACACTGTTACTGGAACTCTTATTAAGTAAAGAATAAATGTCCTTATGTTTAAAACACTGCCAGTTGAATTTTCCATTATTTGCAGCTAAAAGCATTTCTAATACATGTTCTCTCAGGCCAGCACAAGAAAAGGGTTTACTATAAGGATTCCCATGATGAATAAAATTTTAAGAACAGGGTTAGGCCTCACACAGCCTGAATTGAACAGTAGTTACAAATCCAGGGCAGCTGTAAAGATCCTCATTAGTAGTTTTAAAAGTCCTCACTCAAATGCCCAACTCTATATATCTTTTCTTTGTCTCATAGCTTCTGCTTTCTCATAAATATGACCAAGTTAAGACATCTTATATCTCTCTTAATCTAATGAGCTTTCAGCTTTGGCTCCCACTAGAAGTTCTCAATATATCTCTGTTGAAATCCCTCAGGAGAAACTGTAGTTGATCCAACTCATCTTTTTCTACCAGGACATATCACAGGACACTGGCCAGCTTAGATCTTATCTGTCTTTGTCATAAGTATATCCTGTCTTAGTCCCCAATCAGCCATGCTTGGTGGAACAAGGTCACATGGCCTAAAACCCAGCCATGGAGGGCTGCCTCTTCAACAGGACTATTCATGGGACAGAGGACTGGTCAGTTACAGGGACACACAGAGTCTAGCACAGCAGCACTTAGGAGCAGAAAAGTGGAGATATCAATGCCTTGCACTCATCCTCACTTCTGCTCTCTCCCTAACCCAATTAGTCTGGTTCTAATACTTTTGGGAGTTTTTTAAAATATTTATTACTGGAAACATTCCTGTCTCACACAAGTAAAAGACAAAATGTCTCCAAATACATCTTTTGTTACTGCTAGTAGGAAAGAAAAAGACAGAGGCCAAAAAAGAAAGAGCGGGGAAGAGGAGAGAGAAAGAGAAAAGAGAGAGAGAGAGAAAGAGAGAGGGACAGAGGGAGAGAGAGATGGAGGGAGGGAGGGAAGGAAGAAAGAAAGAAAAGGAAGGAAGAAAGAAAAAAGCAGAGCAAGAGAGTGTTGTGTTTGACAGGCACAAACAGGTGTTGATGGCAAAGAGTTGGCACTTTAGCAAGAAAAGGAGACAGAAAGAAAAGTCATGGAGGAGTGAGGTCCAAACCAGCTCCCGACCCAGCCCAGAACCAATGGGAAACAGAGAAGGTTTCACGGGAGATGAATGTCTTAATGGGTGACATAAACTAGACTAATCCAACAGGCTCCAGCAGCACAGTCCTGCCCCATGGAAAGCATTCCATGGACTCAGCCATGCCATGGCTCATGCCATTCTTCCCACAGCAGTGTCATATCCCTTACCTTGACATCAGTGTGACGACACATTTTTACTTCATAGCTCATCAGAGAGCCCTTAATTAATTCCATTTCCAAACAACAAAGCTATCTAACTTGCTCCTGGAAATAGACAAGCAATGGGAAAACCCAGCCCAATGTATCTAAAGGCACAGAGTGAAACTATGAAAATGGGATTTTGCTCCATGACTACCAGAAGTTTCTTGCAAGCATTTGCTTTGCAGAAACCTTGGCTTTCATTCCTCTCTTGATTTTTTAAGCTGGTCTTTGAACACTACTCAGTAGGTAGTTGGCCCTTTTGATGTTTGGCACTTGCATAAAAAGATGAGTTGTTTAATTTTCTGCAAAGGCTACCAAGCCTGTTCTGTATGTAATGAGGCAAGCAGTTCAGGTATAGGTGACCGTGAGGGAATGAAAGCTTTTCTTCTTTGAAGGTTCAAAGTTAACACGTCAATTGAATTCCAAGGAATTGTGCATTGGACCTTGAAATGTGGAAACTGAGTTAGGCAACTTGAAGTGCAAGGTTAAAGCAATTAACAGGAAAATTAAAATGAACTGAAGAACTGCTCATGGTGGAAAACTTTTTTTTTTCTTTTTTGTTTTCAATTATCTAGCTTGGCTATCTTCTCACCAGATAGAATGCTGGCAATCCAAAGGAAAATCCAAAAGAAACTTAAATCGTCTACGTCCACAAAAGCAGGACAAATTACAAGTCTGGTTTGATTATGCAGATGGGTTAGAAAACAGGCTAATGAGAAGGGTAGTTTAGTCTGAATGGTCCAGATTGGTCACTTATTTGGAAATGAGTTGATGTGTGGTGGTAGAAGGTTTTAATTCATGTATAAACAAGGCCTGAGGGGAAGTGAATGACATTCAACAAATTTATTGAATGCCTGTATGTGCTAGGCTGTGTGCTAAGTGCTAGAAATACAGAAACAAACAAACAAACAAAAAAAAACACAGGCCAGTTGTGGTGGCTCATGCCTGTAATCCCAGCACTCTGGGAGCCTGAGGCAGGAGGATCACTTGAGGCCTGGAGTCCGAGATCAGCCTGGGCAACACAGAGAGACCTTGTCACTACAAAAAATAGAAAAATTAGCCAGGCATGGTGGCGCACCTCAGGAGGCTGAGGGGGGAGTATCACTTGAGCCCAGGCATCTGAGGTTGCAGTGAGTTATAATGATATTGCACTCTAACCCAGGAAATAGAGCATGACCCTATCTATAAATAAATAAAGAAAAGAAAAAAAAAAAAGGAAAAGGAAAAAAAAACACAAACATCTACCAAAACTATTCTATGAAATGAACCTAAGAAGAATAAACTGAAAATAAATTAAATATCCATAGAGATTATGGGTTTTGAGGATGATGAAGCATTTTGAGTTTCAAAAACTTTCAAAAACCTCCAGCCTACTTGAATCCAATCCAGTCACCTTAAACGGAATTGAAGATCTTCTACAATTTGGTCTCAAATCAGTACTTTTCCACTCTTATCCCCCAACCAAACATCTCCAGCCCCACATCATACACTCTAGGGTCAACACAACTGTTTTCAGATGTACCGTCGCTATGGGTTCGGTCAAGCCGTTCTCTCTGCCGGAATATCCTCCCCTCCTGCATTCCTCCTAACTCCCACTTTCTCTTCCACCCATCCTTCCCTGTCCTAGCATATATGACTGTTGAAGCCCACTTTTTTAAGCTGATTAAATGCAAAAGTCTCCATCACTGATTAAGTCACAATTATCATGTACTTTCTGGTCTCCTATTATATTTTGTTTATACCTCTTGTTGGGACACATGTTTTTACCTGGCTCTGTAGTCATGTACATATCTACATCGCCTACTGCACTGTTATTACTCTGAAGGGAGTCATGGTCTTAATTCATTTCCTTAGTCATGCTGGATTTGCACAGAGTAGGTACACATCATGTATTTATGAACGTGTTGAACTGAGTTGAAGAAGGACAAGCAAGATAGCAAGACTGTTCTCTTAAATAAGCATAGCCAACAAGTAAAATCCAGATAGCCTATGAACATTTTTTTGTACATTTTCTTGTTTTCTGTATCAGCACATTGCTTTTTCCATGGGTTTCCCCTCCAGGTTTCTGTAATTCTTGATATTTCTCATTTTTAAAACTTATTTTTGTTCTGAGCACTCTTCCTTTGTGTGTCTATCTGTACCAGGAAGTTGGGCCACGTCAGGAAGGCATGGACCAGTATATGGCTGGCAGAACTTCCTTATCATCAGACATGCCCCTGCCCAGACATTTCAAGGAAATGCACATTTTATGAGAATGTTCACAAAGCTTTCAGCTAGAGGAGGTTTCTTTAATCCAGAGCATGTCAGTCAGTCACATGAGGAGAGACGTTTGGACAGACAAATCCCAAATAAGGAGTTTCCTATTTGCAACAAAACTGATTAGATCCCTGGGCTAATTTCAGCTAACTCTTCCAAAGACTAAAAGAGGAAAAAAGGCCTGAGGAGTGGATTATTTTATGTCAAGGACTATAAAAATTTGAGACAGAAGAGCAAGGAGAAAGGAAAGGGCAGCAGGAAAGGTATTCCATATATGAATCAGGTTGCTTTTGATTTCATGGACTTCTGAGGTTTGAAGGAAAAGGAGGGCAACATTATTAATGACAGCCCAGAGACAGAGTCATTCATTCAAGCATTCAATCAGTATTTACTGAATGTCTAATACACAGCAGAACTGTTCACAGAACGAGGCAAGGCAGACATTGTCCCTGCTCTCATGGAGCCTTCAGTCTAGTGAGGAGGTCAGATCTTAAACAATTACACAATTAATTGTGGGCAGTGTGACCATGGGAAGGTGTACAGTGATATGAGTATGAATGGTAGGAAAGCACAACCTGGTCTGGGCGTCAAGGAAGGCCTCTCTGTGGAAATGGCATTTAAAGTAGACCAAGAAAGACAAGTGGATGTGCACCACACTGAAAAGTGAAGAGAACTGGTTTCAGGCAGAGAGAATATGAACATAGGTGCAATCAGGCCCAGAAGCCATAATCGGAAGATAGATGTGGCAGACAAGAAGAATGGGGTGTGGATTTATATATAAGTGTGGACCCAACCCTGACTGCCCCCACTAGCCAGGCCTCCTTATGTGTTCTTATAGCACCTGTCTCTGTCTTCCGAGTTCATAATCGTGTGTGTGTGTGTGTGTGTGTGTGTGTGTGTGTGTGCCCACACAAGAATGAGAGATAACTGTCAGTCTCCATTACCAAATTGCAAGACCCAAGAAGGAGGGAGGCACTTTCTGTTCCATTCACTGTCGCCCACCCAGCACCTACCACAGAACCTGGAACGTCGCATACGCTCAGTAAATATCTGTGGAATGAATGAATGACTAAGTGCATAAATGGTTGGTATAGGATAAAAAACGCTGCAAGGAATTAGGTTCCAGTTCCAATTCTAGCATTAACTCCCTGTTGATCCTGTATATTTCTTATTTCTTTTTCCCTATTTCTTGTATATTTTGTTGAAACCCATTTTCATCCGTGATCAAAATTAAAATGTTGAACGCCAGTATCTCTAAACTCTTTTCCAACTCAAAATTCAACTGTGTTGTATTACCACAGGTTATATTTTTTTTTCTTGTTTTTATATTTTCCACTGAATAGTGTATTTTGTCCCATTGCTTATTATTAATATTTGCCTGCTCACAGGGAAAGCCCAATACTCCAGGTGCTGCGTACAAAGTGGAATTTGTAAGTCCATCAGACTCCAGTCAAAGGAAGCAAATCCTAAAGAGCTGTCTTTCTCTCTACCCATAACCATGTGGGTTATCAAAAGACTAATATCAAAGCTGATTACTTTACCATGAGGTTCTCAGCCGAGCGGCCCTTTTATTTGCTTCTACTGCTTCCATACTAAGATAAAGCCAGGTAAAAAACCAAATTCAGAAGCTGTTTTCATTTACATTTTTGGCTCTTCCAGTAAAGCAGGTTACCTAAAACTAATTGACCATCAAAGGGGTACAATTTCCCCTTCTACATCCCGCACTGAAATGCATGCACACACACAATGGATTTCCAACAAGGTGAATTTTTTCCTGAAAAATTCTTAGAATTAACAGGGATCTATTTCATTGGTTTGTTAATATGTGGTCTTTAATATGATTGTTTTAAAAGTGAATGTGGATAATATGTTATTTATTCTTGTATCCGAAAAATGTCCCAATTGGTAATTTAAAGTATTCCTAGTGGCAAGAGTTAAAAATACGTTATGTTTTCTCTCTATTAATTATAATAGGAGGAAAGAATATGTTAAATGCCTAGCTGTTTGCACTAATCTAGATCATCATATATCACAAATGTAGATTTACAATATTTTTAATAACTACTTGACTCTGTCATTTTTGTGAATATACAGCAGGTAACAAACATGATTTTAAAGATTTATTTTTAATCCTTTGAAATATCACTCCTATTTCTCTGAGTATTTCCCCCTACAAAACTCAAAATACAAATCCATTGCAGTTTGCACAAAGGACATCTAACATGTAACTGTGTATCTAAAGGAGTATATATTCATATTCGGAAGTGCCCGTCTGGAAAACAGGGAACTATATCAGGGCTGATCCTCAAGCCCACCTCTTAGTCTGCCTCAAGCACTTGTTCCTTATGTGAGAACCCACCTTATTCAACTGGGATGCTCATATGCAGAAAGTAATGGCTATTATGGCTATTTGCAAAGACTGAAAGACAAGGCTTGGATGTGTATTCTAACATTACAGTGTAAAATACAGTAAAGGACTGCTCTCAGGTGAGACCTTTATCAATGTTGTGGAAAATAGTAACAAGTCAAAATTTAACAACAACGTGCCAAAAAGGATGTCTTAGCAAAAATAGCGACATCCATCCTGGTAGAATTCACCTGTTTACTCCACAGGCAGATTTGTGAAAGTTTGAGCAATTTTCTTCTTGCCAAGAAAACTGGCTTTGCTGTCCAACTGTTTTCTCATAGAAAGGGACTTTGACTTTTTAATCAACATTGTTTACATACATTGATATTTTATATATAGCATATTTTAAATATTACGTATTTCTCTTTTGAATCTTCATTGCAGCTATGCCTGGTAAAAACAGCTTTATTGAATAATTCACATACCATACAACTCACCCACTCAATGTATACAATTCAATGGTTTTTAGTATATTCAACAGAATTGTATATCTATTACCACAATCAATTTCATAACACTAATTACCCCCAAAAAGGAACCCCACACCCCTTAGCCACCACCACATGATCTTCCCATCCTTCAAGCTTTAGACAACCACTAATCTTATTTCTGACTTTATAGATTTACCTACTCTAGACAGTTCATATAAATGAAATCCTACAATCTGTGGTCCTTTGTGACTGGCTTCTTTCTCTTAGTATAATGTTTTCAAGGTTCATCCATGTTGTAGCATGTATCAGCATTTTATTTCTTTTAACTGACTAATAAAGTCATATCATAAATATACCACATATTATTTATTTGTTAATCAACTGATGAATATTTGGATTATTTTCACTCTCGGATATTATGAATAGCACTGTTATGAACATTTATTCGTAAGTTTTTGTGTGGATATGTTTCATGTCTCTTGAGTCTGCTATAGTTAGAAGTGTAATTGCTAGATCCTATAGTAACTTTATGTGTAACCATTTGGGAAAGTACCAGACTGTCTACCAAAGCATTTACCAAAGCACTTACATTCTTACCGGAAGTGCATGAGAGTTTCAATTTCTCCAAATCCTTGCCAGTACTTGTTATCATCTTTCTTTTTTATTATAGCCATTTTAGGTTATGTGGTGGTATTTCATGATGGTTTTGATTTGCACTTTCCTAATAACTAGTTATGTTGAACATCTTGCTATGTGCTCATTGGCTATTTGTGTATCTTCTTTGCAGAAATATCTAGTCCGATCCTTTGCCCTTTTTTTTTTTTTTTTTTTTTTTTGAGACAGAGCCTTGCTCTGTCGCCTGGGCTAGAGTGCTGTGGCGTCAGCCTAGGCTCACAGCAACCTCAGACTCAGGGGCTCAAGCGATCCTTCTGCCTCAGCCTCCCGAGTAGCTGGGACTACAGGCATGCGCCACCATGCCTGGTTAATTTTTTAATATATATATATATATATATATGTTTTTAGTCATCCAGATCATTTCTTTTTATTTTTTAGTAGAGACGGGGTCTCGCTCTTGCTCAGGCTGGTCTCAAACTCCTGACCTTGAGCGATCCACCCGCCTTGGCCTCCCAGAGTGCTAGGATTACAGGCATGACCCACCGCACCCAGCCCTTTGCCCATTTTTAACTGGGTTATTTCATTTTTTGTCATCAAATTGTAACAGATATATATGTATATATTAAAGGAATATGTAAAAACTTACAATTCAATTAATATATAATGAGCACCTGCTATGTTCAGTTTAGGGTAGTCCCATGTGTGCAGAAGGCAAGGAAAACATGTGCCAAGAGGCTTGCAGTTACTAAGGCGATCGGGTATGAGACAAACTAGCAGAGGAAAATCCTATCAGGTCAGAAAATCAGAAAGGGCTTCATGGAAAAGTTGGTATTTGTGATAGGTCTTTTAAAGTGGAGAGAATTTTGAAAGACAGAGAGATGGGGAGGGCATCTCAGGCAGAGAGAACAGCACAAAGGGGGCACAAGGACACTGGTGTTCAAGGCATGACAGGACAACAGTGAGTAGTTGTTTGGCTAGGGAATGAAATGAGTAAAAGGTTAGATGATGAGACTGGGAAAGGTTAGACAGGAACACATTTCGGAGGCTTAAGTGTTCAAGTGGTTTGTGTTCAAATCTCTAAATGAGTGATTCTCAGTCAGGAGTAATTTTGGCCCCCAGAGACTAGTTGGCAGTGTCTAGAGATATTTTTGGTTGACATAACTAGGAGTGCTACTATCAGTGGGTAGAGGCCTGGGATGGTGCTAAGCATCCTGTAATATACTTCAGCCCCCTATAGCAAAGAATTATCTGGCCTCAAATGTCAATGGTGCCAAGGTGAGTCCTACAATGACCTCAGCTTACCACTTGGAGAGAATTTCTATGCTGCAGCACACAGAGAGGGACCCTAGGCAGAGCCCAGAGCCCTTTTAAATGCTTAGAGAGAAGAGAAAACGGAATCATATAAAACGCTCAATTAAAAACACAGAAAGCAAAAAAGGAAGGGAACGTAAACGGGATGGGAAAAAATATACCATGCTAACATTAATCAAAAGAAAGCTGGAGTAACTGTATCAATTACAGACAAAGCAGAATTTAGAAAAAGGAAAATTTTCAGTAATAAAGAGGGGCACTATGTAAGGATAAAGGGGTTAACTCTCCAAGAAGATATATCCATCCTTAACATGTATACAACTAACAACAGAGCATCAAAATATATGAGACAAAAACTGATAAAACTGCAAGGAGAAACAGACAAATATTATAGCTTCAGACCTCAACACCTTTCTTTCAATATTTGACAGATCCAGCAGACAGAAAATCAGTAAGGATATACTATAGTTCAACTGAATAGTACCATTGATTAACTGGCTCTAACTGACATTTATGCAATAGAATACTTTGCCTAACAACAGCAGAATACTCGTTTTTCTCAAGTTCACATGGAACATTCATCAATACAGACCACATTCTGGGCCATAAAACACACTTGAACAAATTTAAAAAAATAGAAATCATACAAAATGTGTTCTCAAGACACAATGGAATTAAACTAAAAATCAATAACAGAAAGATAACTGTAAAATCCCCAAATATTTGGAGATTAAACAACACACTTCTAAAAAGACTAATCATACCAAAGGTTGGTAAAGGTGTTTAAAACTGGAACTCTGATACACTTCTGATGGGAATATAAAATAGTACAACCACCTTGGAAAACAGTTTCTTAAAAAGTTAGATATAAACCTACCATGTGATCTAGTTATTCTACTCCTAAGTATTTACCCAAGAGAAATTAAAGCATATATCAGTATAAAGACTTATGCATGAATGTTCACAGGGCTTTATTTGTAATCACCAAACACTGGAAAACAACCCAAATGTTCTGTAATGGATGTATGAATAAACAATTGTGGTATATCCATACAATGAAATACTCCTTAACTATAGTGAAAAATGAACTATTAATGAATGCTACAATCTGGGTGAATGTCAAGTCCTGAATAAAAGAAAACAGACGAAACAACAGTGCATGCTGCATGGTTATTTTATATTTCTAGGAAATGCAAACTAATCAATAGCGACAGGAAGAAAATCGGTGATTGCCTGGGAATTGTTGGAGTGGGGGAGGATGCAGTAGGGTGGAAAGGTAGGATTAGAAAGGGGAATGAGGACACTCCAGGTTGTAATGGGTGGCAGTGGTTTCGTGGGTGTACACTTATGTCACAATTTGTCAAACTGCACACTTAAATATATGCACTTTATTATATGCCAATTGTACCTCAAGAAAGCTCTTTTTAAATGTATATGTAATGCAATGATTCAGGAAAATTGAATTTTATACAATGTAAGTATTTCTTTTGCACTGGGGCCAGATTAAGGCATTTTTCAATCTAAATGTCTTTTACTGGTTAGTTCAGTTCTCTATCACAGACTATTGAAATTCTAAAATTATAAATGATAAACTAATTCATGCAGCTCATCTAATTCTGTTTTGTTCCATGAATTGTTCTTTTGGCAGATTTGTGTTTGGCTATGAGGGTAACAGGGTGAGACTATGTGGAGAGAATAGAGCCTCAAAATAAATGACGTAGGCCATTTAACGTTATCTTCTTATACAAAAGACAGCACAGTGTATTTCTACAAAAATGTATTTTATATCTACACTTTTACTGAGCATCTCCTTTCAAATATCAGCTCCTAGAGACAGAAATCACATTATTTATGAGTGTTTCCTAGAGCAACTGGGGCTTAAACACACTATTTGATGAGAATGAGCATGTTCCAACGAAATCTTAATCTTGCTCTAAAATTCTATTTAGTTATTTTGCAGCGACTAAAACAAGTGTGGCCTTTTAGGGCTCTAAAGAAGGCAAATGAGCAAATATAACCCATTCTTTTAGACCTATCTGAATCTCATGAGGTTCACTTTGTATAGCTATGCATGTGGGCCTTTATTTATCTTCATGGCAGACTAAGTACACTCACCTCTGCAGGCTTTCCCTGGAGATCTGCTGATGACCATTTCAGTTATGGGTTTCTCAACCAAAGGGTATTTTACCCACAATTTAACTTGCTTCAGCCTGTCACCTCTAGACACCATTAGCTTAATCATATTTTAAGCCTATTCCACTACATTGAAAGGATGAGAAGAAGATTAATATATTTTATAAACAGTAAGTTGGGTGAAAATATTCAATAGAGCAATGTTTCAGAAGGTTTCCATTTTTACAGGTAACGTGAATAGCTTTTCTCCAGTGAACCAGCTTCTTAATTTCCCTCTTCCATGAATTGGTTTTTCTTTCTTGACACCTTTGAAATGACCGCCCATTGAGAGGTACAATTGGAGGGTTGCGAGCTCTTATCTAGGACAGTAAATACTCCTCACTCTGAACATGGATTTAACATATCATCTGAACCTCTCATATAGACCTTAGCAAAGTATATTTCAACATTGTTATTTTTATTTTCCATATATAGATCCTTTCTCCCCAACAAAGTTGTGAATTTACTGAAGAGAGAGACTGTATCTGCCTCTTTCAATCTTGATATTGAACATAGCTAACTCTTGATTGTTACTTTTAAAACTCTTCTTCTGAGGCTAAATATAAAAGGGCAGAAGAATTTAAGAAGTTTACATCATCTTCAAGCAACATATATAGAGCATTACTTTTAGTGCCTAGTATGGTACCAGACCTGCAGGAAATACAAGAATATGCCAGGTTCTCACAGAAATCCAATGAGATCCAATTGAAGAGAATCCCCTGTGCAAGGCCAGGGAGTTTGGGCAGGATAGGGAGCCACCAAAGGTCTTTAAGCAGGGGAAGGACAAGATGAAAGACAGTTTTTAGGAAGATTCATCTGATGGAATATACAGGATGGATAAACTGAGGGCAAACTACAGGCAAAAAATAGAATAGTTAAGGATTGAGATTGTTAAGATTAAGACAGAGAAGGCAGTGGAAGCCATTCAGGGAGAAAGGAAGACAACAATGGGTAGAAGACTTGATACTGGAAGTACAACATCAGTTACATGAGTTCTTAGTATTTTTCTCTATTATTTTTATTCTTTACACTCTCTCTCTTTCTCTCTATACACACACACACACACACACACACACGTGTATACATGCACACACACACGCAGTTGTCCCTCAGTATACGCAGAGGATTGGTTCCAGGACCCCTCTATATATACCAAAACCCCGCATACTCAAGTTCCAAAGTAGGCCCTGTGGAACTCACATATACAAAATCTCAGCCCTCCTTATACAAGAGTTTGGGTCCATTAATACCAAATTTTCCATCTGCATTTGGTTGAAAAAAGTCTGCATAGAAGTGGACACAGTGGTTCAAACCCATGTTGTTCAAGAGCCAACTGTGTGTGTGTATACATATGTATATAAAGTCCCTCTTCCAAAACGGAATTTCAGGAAGTTTACAAAAATTCACAGAGGATAAAATAAAATTTAAGATAAGTTGGTGACAAAATTGTAACAAAAGAATAATTCTAGTAGAAAATAAGATGAAGCCTCACATGAGGTCGTTCTACAAAATTCATGCTGTGAGGAGTATACAATCTGATACGTGAATCATTGCATAAATAAAGTAAAAATAAACCAGTTTCTCAGGATAAGTCCTACGGTTTCTAGTACTAAGAAAAGAGAAATTTCTCTCCAAGATCTTCAAGTGGAGAACATTGTGTTCTACATAAACAATAGGTGTCTTCAACAATATTCTTAGAGTAAATACATCCAGGAATATAGGCAGTTGGTAAAATACCAGGAAAAAAAGTCAAAATTAGAGAGGATAATGGAAATGAGAGGCTACAAAGCAACAGGATCAGTTTTTGGCTGGTCTGGCTTAATTTGGAGATGGATTTTTTAAAAATCTCTAGGTGCCATATTTCTCAAAATGTGATCTATAGACTATATATAAACTAGAGCACTTGATTTTAAAAATGTAGGTTTCTGGGCCTCCCCTACAATGTAACAAATCATCCTCTTTAGGGGAAGAGCCTCAGGAATCTAGCTTTTAAAAAAATTTCCCAAATATTTCTGATGCACACTGATATTGGACTAGAACTAAATTTTTCAATTTATAGGTTGACCCATTATGGAGTGTGAAATCAAATCTTTGAATCATCATGAGCATTTTTTAAATGATATATAAAAATAGAATAGACTAGAATATATCAAAGTGCACCCCAATTGTAAGGATATGGAAACAGGGTAAATATTCTTTGGATAAATTTTGTGAATACATACATATTATAAAAAAATACATATAATTTAACATAAAATGTTTGCAAGCATGTGTATATATATAACACATAGTGATTATGATATATATGAGACATCCTGAGATTATATATATATATTTCTTCTAGTCACTGCATTTTCTTTCCCCATGAAAACCACTAGCTAGAGGACAACCTTCCCTTCGGACTGCTTTGTCCACTCAGTTTTTATAAGCTCCAAGCAACAGTGAGTGTGAAGTCATTCATACGTACAAGAACTCTGTAGCACAGTAAGTGTCATATATCCTAAACTGCCAGCCTGGCTGTGGCAGGAACGAGTCACATTGGTGAGGAGTTGAAGAGTCAGGCAAAAATCAGAAATGGAACATAAGGCCAGAGACCTCAACAAACTCCCTGAAGACCAGGCCAAGAGTCCCCTCAGGACAGAATTTGGGAACCACCTAACACGGAGGTGGAATGAGCAAGTCTGGGTTCACCTCTGAGGCTGAAGCTCCTCCCCTGTCTAACCACTCACTCTCTCTCTCTTCCTAAGTACTACCTCTCCTGCTCAGGAAAGAGCTGATCTCTGTGAAGCCAGGGCCTTATAGCTGATGCATCTGTTTCCTGCCTTCTCCACCGAAGAAAGACCCACTTTTCAAGGCCGAGCTTAATTTCCACCTCCTCAGTAAAAACTTCCCGAACCACAGTCAAGGTTCCCTTCTCTGAATTTCTACATTTTTTTTATTCATTATTACAATTTATTTTCTATGCATTCATGTGTTTATGCAAAACAAATATTTATTAGACACCTGTCACATGTCAGATACTGTGAGGGTAGGAAATTCTGATGGCTTTGAACTCTCTACACTATTGGAGCAAATGACTTACATTGTTTGACTATAAGACAAATAGAAATTGTTAACTAATTGACCGTTGATATATATTTTTGCTTCCTACATATGTTTTTCTTTTGTTCTTTTTCTTTTCTTTTTTTTAAACTGGGAAATAATAGATGCAGTGTAAGAACATGAAAGTTCAGAGCAAATTGAGTGGCAGGCAGCTGTGCTCATTTTCTCATAACTTTATAATACAAGACTGCTCTTGTGTAGATGTGACCTTCATAAATCATATTTAATCAAATTAAAAACACTTATCAGGAATGTATCTGAATACATTCCAAGCATCGTTTATCCTAAAAAAGTAAGTCCATTGAATGCATAATAAATTTTTTCATTTGTTTTAATTTCATCAACCTGAGATGCTTAAATGAATACTTAATATACTCACATCTCCCTAGGAATATTCTAAACTAAAAGCTAAGAATAACTTGCTCCTTTCTTGGCTAAACAAGCTTTAGGAGTGAAAATATTGCCTTATGCATTTTTAAACAATGAAATAACAATAAATATGTTCATATTTTGAAAAAAGTGAGACAAAAAATTTACACTGGATGTCTGTCATTGAATAGTTTGAAACAACTAGGAAGCTGGATTCACTAACCCTCTTAACAATAAAGCTTTTGAAATACACAATAATATATACTAATTGCAGAAAATCTTGAAAACAGATAAGCACAAAGTAAAAAAATTTTGTTTAATCACCTGTAATTCTACCACCTATCAAATAACACCTGGAACATGTCCTTCTAGGTTTGACTTAAGAAGTCTTTAGTTTATTAAATATTTATGTGAAATCTTTGGATTTACTAAGGATAGGACTTTGTCATCCAGCCTTTGATATAATAGTCGAATCAGACAGAAGAAAATAATATGGAACAGGCAGTCTGTTCAGAGAAAATTCATTAAGCACCTTTCTTAATGTAGCTATTCAAGTGGGGGAGAAAAATTGTTAACAAACGGTAACTTTATCACCAGGACAAGATATGCTATTATTTCCTTAATAACCAAATTACTCTGAGATATTACTTTCACTCGAGAATGTTATATGCTTAATAAGAACTGCCAGTATGGGATGTGCTCGGCATTTTCATACTCATTTATTGCAATACCTCAGAGCATTATAGAACGTTCAGTTGAAATGTAATTTTCCAGCTAAGTTACAGCTCTACAGAGGGTTAGGGAAACTCAAATCTTAGATTTTTGTCCTAGAGATTTTGAAGTTTAATGTTATGACTATCTCACATGCCAAGGTAAATCCAACAGTGTTAAGTTACACTCATGAGAATAGAGTGAAACTATTATACAATCACCAACTTACAACTGACTTACAACAAAAAAACCCCCACAGACTTAAACTGCTGCTTCAAAGGAAACATAATTAATGTCGCTATTGGAAAGATGAAAGAAATTTGATTCCCACATATTAATGTCAATATGTCAATGCCTATCTGACTATAATGACAATATAAAAATGGAAAGAGATCAGGATATCTAAGCATGATGTTAAAGTCCAGACCAAATTAAATTTGATCGAAGACCAAAGAAATGGTAACTACCAATCTTAACTGCACTCTGTTAAGTTTAATTCAAAGTGTACCCATAATTTATTTCTGAGATCTCCAAGACATCCTGACAAGTACTCTGGAATTTTTTACCTAACAGTTCAGAGCTTTAGATAGTTTAAGGCTCTAAGCCTACAATAGCATATTTATAGATAATTATATGCTGTGGGATGTAGAACATGATTCCCTGATCTTTTGATAATGCTAGGAGGTGTTGAATGGGAGCCTGAGTGAAAGCAGTAATTCAAAATTTCCTTCCTTTGTGATTTTTTGGTCTAAATCTCACCATTGCTTTTGCATTGTTTGGGCCTTATTGTATTAAAGGGCAGGGCAAGTCTGATAAGAGCAAAAGAAAGGCTTACCACAGTTTGGAGAAGGCAGTATGGATTTCCTCCAAAATCAGCACAGAGACCCACCCTGGGGGCCTGGAACCATGGGAATTTCCTACTGAAGGATGTACTAGCCTGTAACTTAATTTTCACCATAAGATTAATGGGACTTCCAGTATGGAACATTCTCTGACTCCGGGTAAAATGAGAAGTTAGAAGTTCAGGTGAATTTCTTTTTTACGGATACTAGCTTGTTGTCCAGGAGACCCACAGACTACAAGAAGGAAGAAAAAGGATTTCTCCTGCAACTCCAATGAACTGTGAAGAATTGAAATTCTATGCTTGAGGACAGCAACTACAAAAAGCCTCAGAAGGAAAAAAAGTTTTAAGCCACTTCTGAAAACTGATGAATGTCACATATTATGCTCACAGGATATCTTATCCAAAAGGATTTGCTTCTTTCCACTGTCAACTCCCAGCTGTGAGTGTCACATTCTTGGGGTAAAACTACGCTCCCATGTCCTCTTAAGTCTGATCTGCCCATGAAAATGGGCACAAATGTGCAGCCATTGGAGCATCCTGACCTCTCATTTCTACCATAAACACTTTGGATGCTGCTTGATTTATTAACGTGGTAAGTGATTCTACTAGAATGGGGGTCCTCAATATGGGGTAATTCTGCCCCCAGGAGACATTTGGCAATGCATGGAAACATTTTCGATTGTTACAATTGGGGGTGGGAGGTGGTTGCTACTGGCATCAGTGGGTAGAGGCCAGAGATGTTGCTAAATATCCTACAAGGCATAGAAGAGCCCCCCACAGCAAAGAACTATCATGCCCAACATGTTAATAGTGTCAAGGTTGACATGCACCGAACTAGAATGCTATTCTTCTTATAAATGCTCCCGGAAGTGGGCATCTATGTGGGTGTGTAAGGATGGGATAGGAATGTATTTATTTGCTCCCATATTTTTCCACCCCTCAACACCCTCCCCTCTACTTTTATATAACTGGTCACCATTCTGCTTTCACCTAAATCTATGGCTTCCTACTGAAAGACACAAAGGGGCACTTTTAGCCCAAAACAAATGTTTCTTTCTTCCAGGAGCCAAATGGTAAGTGCTAACTTTTCAAGTGACTTCAACCATTTTGATGAATTGAGCTTCTCTAGCTGGTGATGAAAAACGACCTAGATAATAGTCTCTGCAGCTGTTGGGAGGTTTGTGTGTTGCGTGGTTTTTTTTTTGTTTTTTTTGGTTTTTTTTTGGTCTAAATTAGCTGGGCTGGCTACATCAATTCATGTACTTGACCAAGCAAAATGTCACATGCCTAAAATAGGGTTGTCAAAGAAACCAGATCAACCTGGAAGGAAACATGAAACCATGGGAAAGAAGATAAGGATGACCACATAATCATCTTGTTTTCAGAAGAATCAAAGTCTTACAATGCCAAGGCCACCTGCTGAAGTCCAGGAAAAGAAACACTGGAAGAAGACAAAAATGCCAATAAGGATACAATGATAGGTCACTAGAAATAAAGGTTGGAGGACAGAGGAGGCCACATTCTTTTCCCATAACTGCCTCGTAACCATCTCCCAGAATACAGGCATTGCTTGCCTTCTTTTAAACATGTCAAAGGATAATCCACATCCTTCCTTGGTTACCCGTCACAGAGCTCCCAGCCCTATTCTGATCGAAGGTAGGTATCTGTATTTCCAGGGATGTCTGAGTCTGGAAGCAGAGTGGCCTAAATGACCTGATAATCCCTTATCTGATACCATCCTTTGACAACCCAGCACATTTTCATTCCAGTGTCTGGGTTACAGAGAATATAATGTGAAGGAAAAGGCCAAGCCCTTACCAAAAACCATAGCCCCTTATTTGGGGAGGGGACTTGAACTTATACTAAGACAGAGTGACATAAAGGAGAATCCCTTGCTCCAAAATAAGTTTTCCACTATCACGTGCTTGAAAGTCCCCCACTGGAGTTCACGCCTCCTTGCTCCTTACCCCCAGCTACAGAAGGAAGTGTAGGTTTTCACACTTCAGGATTCTGTTTCCTGCCCCCACCTCCTGTGTCCTGCTGTTCCCTCAGTGGAAAACACTGTCCCCCAGCCTCAGCCCCATTTTTGTCTTCCTTTCACTAAGATTAGGCTCAGGTGTCATCTGTGGGGAACTTCCCTTTCCACCCATCGCCACTCTGCTTCTGTGCCTCTGCAGTAACCAGTTTATAACGTCCTCATTACACCTAAGGCATTTGCACACCCATTCACATTTCCAGTGGATCTCAAATGTTTAGTGAGCAAAATATTCACTTGAGGAATTTCCTCAAAATACAGATTTTGATTCAGTAATTGTGAGGTGGGCCCAGAAAACTGCATTTGTAAATAAAACCTTCCCTAGTGATTCTTTTTTTAAATAATCTTTCAGCTTTATTGAGGTATAATTGACAAATTAAAAAATTATGTATATTTGAGGTGTTCAATGTGGTGTTTTGATGTAATTATACCTTGTATAATGATTCTCACAATCAAGCTAATTAATATAACCATCACCTCACATGGTTATCTTTTTTTGTGTGTAGTGAGAACACTTAAGAAATTTCCAATATAACAATACATTATTATTAACCATAGTTACCATGTTGTACATTAGGTCTCCAGATCTCATTCATCTTATAACTGAAATTTTGTGCCCTTTGACCAACATCTCCTATTTCCCCCATGCCCCAGGCCCTGGCAACCACTATTCTACTCTCTGTTTCTCTAAATTCAACTTTTTTAGACTACACACATCAGTAATATCACACAAAATTTGTCTTTCTGTGATCTCCAGTGATTCTGATGCGGTGTCCACCAACCACATGGAAGAACTTGGCCTTGTCTACATTCCAAGCCCCCTGATGCTCAAGGCTAGGAGCCATCCTTAATTCATCTGCATGTCCCCAGCCCAGTCTAGGACTAGCACGGGGAAACTCCATGCTTGATAACAGTTGTTGAATGAATGAGTCCTGAAACATCTGCAGTTGAAAAAGCCAATTAAGATGTCAAAGTCTTGATGTGGAGCAATTGAGAATGTGAGAGAAGAAAAAGAAATCAGAAGGCAGAGTTGATGGAAAATCCCTGAAGTCAAATTTCCAGTTGCTCCACATTTTGCCAAGGAACACTATGCCTGTGCCTCCTTCTCTTTCAGCATTGACCCCCGCTTCTGAGCCTCCCTCTGCCCACCATGCCCATGGTTACACCAGTGCTACCCATGGGCTCTTATATCATCTTTATACGCAGCTCACACCCTCCTATTATCACAATCAGTCAGGAAGAAGGTGTGCTTTATGTTGAGTGCCTTCCTGTACTTTCTCATTATCCATTCTTTTTCCTATTTTCACTTTATTGAAGTATAATTGATATGCCAAAACATGCACACATTGAATGCATACATCTCAATGAGTTTGGACATATGCATATTCCCATGATACCATCACCCCAGTCGAGGTGCTAAATATATCCATCATCGCCAAAAATTGCCTCATGTTCATTTTTTTTTTTTTTTTTTGGTAAGAACACTTTAACATGAGACCTATCCTATTAAAATATTTTAAAGTGCACAATATAGTATTGTTAGCTACAGGTACTACATTGTATAGCAAATCTCTACAATTTAGTTATCATCCATTCTTAATAATTGGTAGTGTCTAGCCTGAGATACAATGTTTTAGAGTCCAATCTGAAAGAAGGCAAAGAGAGGGTCTCTTAATATCATACCACTTTTAGACAAATATAAAGGAAAGTCTCAATTCACACAACTAGTAAAATCAGGAAAGGAGTACAGACCCTGGTTTGTGAAGCAAAGTCTTATCTGTGCTCTGTTTGGTATTGTCGTTAGCCAGATTAGAAAAGAAAAAAAAAAGAGGGTGTGTGTGTGTGTGTGTGTGTGTGTGTGTGTGTGTGGTTTAAAATGAGCAATTGAGCTAGCCAAGAATTTTCTAGTTTCCTGCTAGAGCAAAATGAGTTTGATTCTTTGTCCTGGTGTTTCCCATCCTGGTTCAGTAGGAGCTGAAAATATTGTTTGCCCAACCCTCAGGGTCAGAGTTCTGTGTAATTGGAATGCTATTTTGTTTTCAGGCTGTTTGATGTTAATGGCTTGATTACCAATATAGTGGTGTTTCATTTTGGGAGGTCTTAGTACCATATGTCAACAAATACTGAGAAAAACATTCCTTCATGTCTCCAACACACACGCACGCACATACACACACACACACCAAACTCTGATTTACTCCCCTTCCCACATCAAATCCCTTTCCAAACATTCCATCTAAAAAGTTTTCCACTTAAATACTTTTTAAAAATAAATTATTTTATTGTGGAACAATCTTAAATTTACGGAAAAGTTGCAAAGAGTGTATGGAGTTCTTGTTTACCCTTCCTCAATCTCTCCTAATGTTAACATCTTACATAACTTTGGTGCATTTGTCCTGATTAGGGGATGACAAACTGTAGCAACCTGTAGGCCAAATCCAGCCTGCTGTTTATGGAGTGCCTGCAAGCAAAAGTTATTTATATTTTTAAATGGTTGGAAAAAATCAAAAGAAGACTAATATTTCATGACATGTGAAAATTATATGGCATTCAAATTTCAGTGTCCGTAAATAAAGTTTTATTGAAACACAGCCATGCCCATTCCTTTCCATACGGTCTGGTTGCTTTAGCACTACTATGGCAGAGTTGAATAGTTGCGGCAGAAATCATCTGGCTCACAAAACCCAAAATCTATACTCTCTGGTCCTTCACAGAAAAAGTTTGCTGACTCCTGGTCTAAACTAAGAAATTAACATTGTTGCACTACTGCTAACTAAACTACAGGTGTTATAGCACCAGTTTTTACAGTAATGTTTTGCGATGCAATCCCGGAACACCACTGCCTTTAGCAAACACTTCTGCGTGCTGAGCCTCGGTCTATTTACCCACCAGGTGCATGGTAGGTCCAACTTTGGAAAATATTCCTGCCTAACAAATAAATTTCAGCTGGCCACTTGAACAGGGTTTGTTTCTGTTGTTTGTTTGGGGCTGTTTACGTGTTTTACACAATAGGCGGACAATTGAATACAACATCCGGGCTAGGAAGGCTGCGAACTTGGAGACGGAGGAAGAGCTATATTTGTTCAAGCAGTTCACGCGCTGGGCCAAGTCAGGGCACTAACTCAGGCCCTTGAGAAAAAGGGGCTCCCCACGTGCCCCTCGCAGGGTGTGGAGTCTCCCTCTGGTCCCACACAGTCCCTGCCGCAGCTCCCAGGCCTTTGTCTCCTCCTCCCCAGCCCGGCCTGTGAAAGTCGCGGCTCTGCCTTTCACCCAGTCGGCGGCTTTCAGCCCGCTCTGCAGGCGCGGGCAGGCGGCGTCCGGTTGCCGAGCAACGGCCTGAAAGGCAGCTCACGTCGCCGCCAGGGCCGAGACACATCCGCACCAGCCAGTCTGCGCCGCGAGCCTGTGGCCTGATTTCTCCCCCTCCTTTGTCGTAGCTAACACAAAAGGCTACAACTCCAGTGTGGTCACCGGGCCTGCGCTGAATTACACGCCAGGCCATTCTTTGGGCCGGAGCCTTTGGGGGCGGGAATGCGTCCCCTCCCAGGACCAGAACTCCGGGCCTCGCCAGCGTCCGTGACTTGTCTCCCTCCCTCCCCCTCATCCACCCACCTACCGCCTTTGTTCCTTTCAGCTGGCAGCCAGGCCCGCGCTTGCCTTTTGGCTGGTCTGAGATCACTCTGGAGGCGGTCGTGGGCATCGTCCCCACCCCCTCCTTCGCTCTCAAAGTAAGCGCTGCACATAAAATCCCAGGCCTATTCAGTCATCTGTTCTTATCTCTTCCTCGGCCGTCCCCCTCTCCATCCCTCTCTCTCCAGTTTCCAAGGCTGCCGTTGCCATGGAACTCACA
Organism: Avahi laniger; assembly: GCA_963575035.1. NCBI lineage: Eukaryota > Metazoa > Chordata > Mammalia > Primates > Indriidae > Avahi > Avahi laniger. Next base: position 797 of record CAUYSK010019931.1, on the reverse strand, counting down.
CAACTTAAGGGCTGAAGGGAGGTTTTCTATGGTGTCTGCCAAACTCTCAAATCTCAGAGTATGAAGGCAGCGCAAAGTCCTTGGGATTCCCCCAGCGCTGAGGAGAGGGACATTTAACTCACCATCCCCTACTCAGCGACCCAGTGTTCAACATCGTGTTCGGATTCTGGGAAATTCAGCGCTGATTTGGTAAGATAATTTTAAGTCACGCTTAGGAGCAATTGCCTATAAAAGCTGGAAGGAGTCCCCCTCCAAAGAAATAATCCCAAGGTATGAGTTGATTTTTCTTTAACATGGTGTAACATGGACGTCAGATATTTAATACCAATCCTTACTTAAAGAGGGGGAAGTGCGTGCAGGTAACAATATGTTACCTGACTTTTTAAACAGCATCATCAATGTGAAATGCCTGTTCATTAGGGTTCCCAAATGTGGTCCCACCCACAGCGCCATCCTCAGGCCAGGGGTGGGAGCGCAGGCGCTTGCCCCACGTCTCAGCACACTGGCGGGAATCCAGGTGCACCTTGTACCTGCCCGGTCCTACCATCTCTTTGTGTTTCTCTCATTCCCACTACTGTCCGCATAATATTCTGTTAAAATTTAGGCACAATGAAGTAAGGCAGGCCATGAGAGGGAGTTAAAGTACATAGTTGTAATTTTTTTTTTTTTTTGAGATAGGGTCTCGCTCTGCAGCCGGGGCTAGAGTGTAGTGGCTTCATTACAGCTCACTGCAACCTCAAACTCCTGGGCTCAAGCGATCCTCCCGCCTCCGCCTCCCAAAGTGATAGGAATACAGG
>CAUYSK010019928.1:0-13137 GCA_963575035.1 Avahi laniger | reverse complement strand
AAATAAATGGAGGTTGGGTGCGGTGGCTCATGCCTGTAATCCTAGTACTCTGGGAGGCCAAGGCAGGAGGATCACTCAAGGTCAGTAGTTCCAGACCAGCAAGAGTGAGATCCTGTCTCTACTAAAAGTAGAAAGAAATTAGCTGGAAAACTAAAAATATATAGAAAAAATTAGCCGGGCATGGTGGTGCATGCCTGTAGTCCCAGCTACTCGGGAGGCTGAGGCATGAGAATCACTTGAGCCCAGGAGTTTGAGGTTGCTGTGAGCTAGGCTGATGCCACAGCACTCTAGCCTAGGTGACACAGTGAAGTTGTATCTCTAAATAAATAAATAAATAAATAAATGGAAAGATATCTTTTGGTCATGGATTGACAGAATTAATGTTGTTAAAATGTCTATACTACAAAAAACGATCTTCAGATTCAGTGCAATTCCCGTCAAAATACCAATGACATTCTTCACCCAACTAACAAAAAAGTTTTAAAATTCCTATGTTACCACTGAAGACCCTGAATAATATAAGCAAGGGACCAAAAAGAACACAGGTAGGGGATCACACTACTTTACTTTGAAATATACTACAAAGCTATAATAACCCAAACAGTAGAGTACTGGCATAAAAACAGACACATAGGTCAATGGAGCAGAACAAAGAGCCCAGAAATAAATCTATGCATTTAAAGCTAACCAATTTTAGACAAAGATGACAAGAAAACACAATGAAGTAGGGACAGTTTCTTCAATAAATGGTATTGGGAAAACTGAATATCCACATGCAGAGCAATGAAATGAGACTCTCATCTCAAAGCATATGTAAAAATTAGCTCAAAATGCATTAAATACTTAAATATGAAACCTAAAACTCTGAAACTATAATAAGAAAACATAGGGCAATAGTTTCATAGCATTGGTTTAGACAATGATTTTTTTGTATTTAACCTCAAAATTCTGGGCGACAAAAGTAAATATAGACAAATGAGATTAATTCAAACTAAAACATTTCTACACAGAATGAGATAAATCAACAAAATGATGAGACAATATAGAAATGAGAAAAAATATTTGTAAATTATATACCCAACATGGAATTAATATACAAAATTATGAAAACTCAGCTAGAAAACATAAATCCAGTAAGTATTTAAAAATAGGCAAAGTAACTAGATAGACATTTCTCAAATGGTGGAAGACGTACAAATGGCCAAAAGATATAAGAAAAATTTCTTCACATCAATGATCATCAGAAAAAAAAACAAATCTAAACCACGATATCAACTCAATCTTGTTGAAGGACTAGTATTAAAAAGACAAAACATAGTAAGTGTTGGGAAAGATGTGGAGAAAAGGAAACACTTGCATTCTGTTGGTGTAGACTTTAAATCAGTACAGACATTGTGTAAAAAAGTATGGAGATTGCACAAAAAATTAAAAATAAAACTACCATAAAATACTGTAATGACACTATTATTTATCAAAAAGAATGAAATCAGTATGTTGAAGACACATTTGCACTTCCATGTTTATTGCAGCCCTATTCACAATAACCAAGAGATGAAATCAACCTAGGTGTCCATCACTGAATTAATGAATAAAGAAAATTTAGTATATAAAGAGAAGGAAACTATTTAGCCATAAAAAAGAAAATCCTGTCATTTTCCATCACATGGATGAACCTGGAGGATATTGTTAATTGAAATGAGCCACATACAGAAATATAAAGACCCCATGATCTCGCTCATGTGTAATCTAAATGAGTTTATCCCTGTGGGATAATTGGGGGCCCTGGCCCCAATCCCACTCATGGAGGCTGAGAGAGTTAAAACAAAGAAAGTGCAGGGGACTAGCCACCCCCTCATGGAGTTTGACTGAAAACATGCTGACCTTCATAGAAGACTGCCCTACTATACCTGGTGAGGCACACCATAGCCCCAAGTTATTGTTTCTTTGTTTGTGTTTGCCTATTTAATCACTCGCTATTTCTGGGGGCAGTGTGGATAATTTTCTGGCCTGCCTCCACTGGTGGATTGCACATAAGTTCCCTGAATAAACTCATATCCCTTTTCTCTGGTTCTCCAGTGTCATTAAGGCCCTTAATCTGCAGAACAATTGGCACAGTAAGCAGAATATAGAAAATCTCGGTTGAGTTGACCTCTGGCAAAAGTGACATGATGGGCAGTGCGTCAGCCAAGGGGAGAATCCCAGGCTGGGAAGTTGGATCCATGTGGTATGAGGTGGCCATGTTAGTAGATATGTGGGGACCACCACGTGAGTACAGGGATGCCCTGAAAACACCTGTGGGCTGGCTTTCAATTTTGGAAACCATAGCAAGCAGCTCTGCCCTTGGGAAAAGAATGGAATTGAGGCAAATTGGGGAAGCAGTAGCGTCGCTGCTCCTACAGGCTGTATGAACCACAAGAGAGGCCGAGTTGGCCATCAGAGTCACCCTCCATAGGACAAGGGAGGACTACAAGTTAAAGCGTGAGGCTCAGCTGGCCCAAGTGGACATTAAGGAGTTACTTTCTACAATGCTAGAGCAACCCTGCAAGTGGTTACAGGTTAAGGAGAGCCGGTGTACTTGCCTGCGGGACAAAACTACCTGCCCCTCATATGAGGGCTCCAACTGCTCAGGTGGAATGGGACTCCGAGTGATGGGACCCCCTGGATGACAGCACAGGCAGTTTGGACTCTGACACAGAAATATGGTTGAAGAGTTAGAGGGCTGTGGCTCTGGCCAACCGAAAATATGCTTGGTGATACAGACCAAAGTAAAGTCTAGCCAGGACAAAATGCCGGGAGGTCTGAATCGCCCCCACCACCCATGGTGCAGCACACATTGGCAGGTCCATACACTCCCACTGAGCTGGTAGAATTGACTCAGAGGTTTAAACAAAAACCGAGATAGCATTCCCTGCAGGTTGGTTCTGCTGTGGGATATGGGTGCTGATGGTGTGCTGTTGGACAGAAATGAAATGGGTAAGTTGGAGGCAGGAATAACTCAACCAGTGGTCAGCCAAAAATTGTGTAGTGCACCTACCCAATGAGACCCTGATACTGGACACCAGGGCTCTCTGCTTCTCTGGGGCTGATGGTGGCATGTAGAGATATTTGGAAAGATGCTAGTGCCATGTCTTTGCCTAATGGTACCTGGGGGTCAATGGAGAAGTTACAAGCCTAACTCTGAGAATTAGAAATGAGTAGTGCTATTTACAGTCAAGAGTTTCAGGAGCCCAATGTAGAGCCCTTCACAGCTACCATGCGAGATGTTGTACTGGTCCTGCAGACTGCCCCCTCATGATACTATGGCACGCTGGTTTTGATTTTTAGTCCTGTGGTGGGACAGTCAGTACAGATTGAAGCCCAGTTGGTAGCAGACTTAGGCGAAACTGGATGGTTGAGACAAACAAAAGTTGTTTGTAGCGTGGCCAGGAATACGGTGGAAATAAAAGATCCCAAGGGCCTAATAAGAGTCACCCATAGCAAATATGAGTGGACCTTATACAAACTGGAATAAATCCTGAAAAAGATTGATAACAATGGAATGGCTACTGCTTTAAAACAAAAAACTCCTAATTTCCAAGCATTCATGAAGAAGGCTGAGCCTTCTCCCCCCACCTTCCCCAGCTGAGGTGTCTGACATCTTCCCTGCTGAACGTTGGTTCTGGTTTGCCCAGGACTAGGGGGGTGGCTGAGGTCTCCTGCCAGTCCTGGCCCTGGAAGGGGACTGGAGGCCACACATAGAAGTTACCATTTATTGGTCCCTGAAGAACAGGCAAAGTCTTATCCTTGGTAGATACAGGAACAGAGTGTACTCTAATCTATGGAAACTCCACCAGGTTTAAGGGATACATCACTGCTATCATGGATATAGTGGGAAAACAGTGATGATTAGATGGGTTTCCTTGACCTTGGGTTTTGGTCAATTGTCCCTGAGGAAATATACAGTGCATATAGCTCCTGTCTCCCAATACATCTTGGGAGTGAGTATCCTTCTAGGAAAGATCTTACAGACTGTAGTTGGAGAATTCCACCTAAGGGTTAGGGCAATGAAGTTCCAAACTGTGAAGCCAATTCTAAGTCATTGTGCAAAACATGAGCCATTGCAACTACCCACACACCACGGTGTTGTTGCTACCAGACAATACTGACTCCCTGGAGGTCATGATGAAATAACTGCCACCATAGATGTATTGGAAAAGGTTTGTATAATCCGGACTTCCCACAACCCTTACAATTCTGTGTGGCCATTGAATAAGCCCGATGGCACCTGGCACATGACAATAGATAATAAAGAATTAAAGTCAGACCTCCTCTTTTTGTAGCAGTCCCCCAACATAGCTACAATAGAGAATGCTTTCAGGAGCTTTATAGCCATATCTATGCAAGTTAGGGCATAGCGGCCCTATGAGGGGCTATGAGGCATAGCGGTGGAATGCCTCAGCAGCAACCTTGGCACCTATCATCGTGTGTTCACCTGACCAATGCCTTCTTTAGCATTGACATAGATCCTGAAAGCCAAGATCAGTTTGCTTTCACACGGGAAGGCAGGCTTCCCATGGACCTTCACTGTCCTCCCCCAGGGATACCTACATAGTACAATCTATTGCCATAACATGACTGCCAAAGACTTGGCTACATGGACACTACCTGAAAAGGTACACCTATTTCATTACATTGATGACATAATGTTAACATCTCTCCTCTCCCCCCCCCCCGCCATCTTAGAGGCATGTATACTGGACCTTATCTCCTATGCAGAATCTGAAGGATTCCAAATATAGTAAAGTCCAGGGGCCTGGCTTCTCTGTTAAGTTTTTTGGTGTTGTCTGGTGAGGTAAGACTGAAGTTATTCCTCAGGCAATTATTGATAAAATACAGGCTTTCCCTCAGCCAGCCACTGTGAAGCAATTACAGGAATTTGTCAGCCCTCAAGACTATTGGCAGGTGTTTATCCCTCACTTAGCACAACTATTATGACCTCTATATAGACAGATTAGAAAGGGAACATAATGGGATTGGGGAGAAACTCAGCAGTGAGCAGTTGAAAATGCAAAACAAGCAGTAAAACTGGTACAGGCTGGGGGCATTTATGATCCCTCCTGTCCTGGAGAATTAGATGTTCATGTCATCCAGGAAGGGTTCTCTTGGGGTCTGTGACAGAGGCAGAGGAAAGTCCATAGCCCCATTGGGTTTTGGTCTCAACTGTGGAGAGGAGCAGAAAAATAGTATAGCCTCAAAGAAGAACAATGAGCAGCTACTTACATGTCCCATCCAAGCCAGTGAGCCCATCAAAGGAGGTTCGGAGCTCAATGTAAAAACCAAATACGTGATTACCAGCTGGTTGAGGGACTTGACAACTGCTCCGTAGTCAGGAGTGGCTCATTTGTCCATGCTCACACAGTGGACTGCTTATTTGCAACAATGACATGTATATAATACCTCCTCTTTGAGCTCTGAGCTACAGCAAGTAGTAGGGCCCATCACTTATAGCTTGGACCTTACTACCTTCCCAGAAGAACAACTGCTCCCCAGTCTGGTGAAGCTCAGGCAGGAGTCTGTCCCTGTAGATGCTCGGTACACAGACAGCTCCTGGAGAGGGCAATTGCCCAGGTGGAGAGCTGTAGCATACCAGCCATCTACCAAAACCATCTAGATAGATGAAGGCACAGGGAGGAGCAGCCAAACAGCTGAACTGAGGGCTGCCTAGATAGTCTTGCTGAATGAGTTTACACCTGTCACACTGTGTACAGACAGTTGGGCCATGTACTGAGGTCTTATCCTATGGATTGGGCAATGGCACACCCAGAATTGGACAATAAATGCTTGGCCTTTCTGGGATCAGGACATGTAGAAGGTCATCTGGCACATTATCCACCAAAAGGACATTATGGTGTTCTATGTACACAGCCACCAACTTTTGCAGATGCCAGGAAATGATAAAGCTGACATACTGGCATGGGTCCGTTGGCTGGAAGATGTCCTAGCTTCTGATCTTGCAGAGTGGCTGCACAAAAAATTGAAGAATGCTAGACAAAAGACTATGTAGGAAACCGTGAAATCTTGGGATTTGCCTCTATCCTATAAGGAGATCGTTGATGTCTGCTCACATTGTGCGGTGTGTACACAAAAGCACCGCTGACCCCTACCAGGAATGATGTCAGGGCATGTAAAGAGAGGACACATGCCCTTCACTTGCTGGCAGATAGGCTATATAGGTCCTCTCCCACTATCCAAATCCTGCCGCTATGCCCTAACTTGCTTAGATATGACTATAAAGCTCCTGAAAGCATTCTCTAGCAAAAAAGCCACACAACAGACCACCATCAGGGGACTGCAGAAGCTCTGTAGTATGTATGGCATGCCCACAGACATTGAGACAAGGGATGCATTTCATGAGGACCCATGTTCAGGAGTGGGCTGACAATCTTCACGTCACCTGGCACTTCCACCTGCTATACAATCCAAAAGTGGCCGGCATCAGCAAATGATATTAACACAATGGCATCTAAAAGGACAAATTAAAGGAACAATCCTCACTTCAGGGGTGGATGTATAGGCTATCAGAGACCTCGTGGTTCCTCATCAAGCAGCCATGAGCCAACAGACCTGCTGCCCTACCTATGCTTCAACAGACATGGGCATCACCCCTATGGTTAAAAATTCACTCTGCAGACTCCACACTCAAGCCAGTGTGGGATATGGAAAATAACATCCTCCTTCCTGCACCCCAAGACCTACCCCAAGGAGCCAGTGCTTTTACCTGGCCCTGGGAAGTACATACAGGGACTCACTGATATGGTTTGCTTGCCCCTTGGGGGAAAGAAATAGACATAGATGTGTGGCCAGCCTTAGTGAGGAATTGGCCACAGGTGATGCAAGTTTACAGTAGAGGAGACTCCTTCAATAGGTGGGCAAATAAAAATATCCCTGTTCCTCTGGCAAATAACAATACCCCCAAGTCACCTTAGCCTTTTAGACAAACGGCAACCAACCAGACAGAAGGTATGGGTCCTAAGTTAGGCACCATACTAACTCAGAATAGGGCTACTGCATGCATCTTACTAGATGGAGAAAATTTGTCCATTCTTATTTCTCATAATAAATTATCTTTTGCTCTGTAGTTACTGCTTTTCCAACAGCTACCTAGATTGGGCCTAGCACATCACACTGCAGTGATTGAACATGGCGGACAAGAAATACTGCCAGCCAGAGTGTCTCTACAAGAAGGAGAGATTTTAGATGAAAGTGAAAAAAACAAACAAGCAGACCAACATAGATTGGATGAGGGTCAGAAGGAAGGGTGCCTGAATCTACAGGAGACGCCATGGGAAGAGGTTGCAGAGCAGAATTGGAAGGAGAAAGGTATTAACAGGGACTAAGCCCAGAGAGGATTGGAGACCAGCGACCGGGGATGTGGTCGATTCTCACTCCCAAGCACCACCTACTGGCTCAGAGACTAAACTGGGCGTGTCATTATCCAAATAAAATTCCAAAAGTAAGAAACAACAGCTGCTCCAGATGGGAAGGAATCAGCAAAAGAAATCTGGAAGTATGAAGAATCAAATGGAAAGGATTCCCCCCAAAAGGAACAGCAGCTCTCTAGCAATGGATACCAACCAAAGTTAGAACATTGAAATGTCACAAGAAGAATTTTGAACAAGGATTGTTAAGAAAACTCAATGATATGAAAAAGAAAATATATACTGAAGATAAAAAAACCACACACGCACAAAAAAATCCAGGACAAAAAATAGTTCATGGTACTTTGTGAGCTTATTTTCCCCCCCCATCATTATCATATCTTGGACATCTTATTATTTCAATTGAAACTAAATCTACAGAATTATTGTAATGTCTACATATATAACAATTCTCTATACCACTTAACCAATTCTTTATTTTTTTGAAGAAATTGTTTGTAATTTCTTACTATTATAGAACATGATATTTTGAATGAACTTTTATATGCATCTTAGCACTTGAGAATTTCCTGAACATAAATCCCTAGAATTGTGCAATATAAAAACTGCACAATTTAAATTATAATGCATTTTCCATATTGTTCTCCAGAAAATGTATATAAGTTTGTTCTCTTACTAACAGTAATCTTGGTTTCCTTTCCTTCACACTCTTGATAATGGAGGTATCTTTCAAATTCCCATCTTTGTCAATATGATAACTGAAAAAAAAAGCTATCTTCATTTTTATTTTACTTGTATTTCTTTATGTGATAGGAAAGTTAATACTTTTCATGCACTTACTAGCTATTTGTAACTTTTGTTTTCTTTATTCACCTTATTCATTCTTTGATGTAATTTTTGTTTTCTGAATTCACCTTAATTTCTCCTGGGTGTTCATCATGTTTTTACTATTTTTAAAGAACTTTTAAGCATTATACATAAAAATGCTTTCTCTTTCCTATATGCCAAATGACATAAACATTTATTTATTCATTTTCCTTTAAATATTTTTTCCGTTAAAACAGTAAGTGAGGAAGCTCAAGTAGCCACGTGGAGAGGCCATTGTTGGTAATTGTGTCTGGCAGACCCAGCTGAGGTCCTAGTCCACAGCCAGCATCGAAGACAGTCATATGAGTAAGTAGCCATCAGGTAACTTCATCCCTCAGCTATTGAATCATCTTCAGCACCTGAGTCTTCCCAGCTGAGACTTCAGACATAATGTAATAGAAAGAAGCTATTCCTACAGTACCCTATTTGAATTCCTGACTCATAGAATATGTGAACATTTAAAATGGTTGTTTGACATCACTAAGTTTGGGGTGGCTTGTTATAGTGAATGAAATAACTATCTTTCATATTTTCATCCGTGTCCAAGTTTCCACTCCCATCATCTGGCACTATCCTTTTTCTAAGGATGTCATTCTCAAGCCATTCCATTTTCAAAGAAAATGGTCTCACTCAAGTCCTCTTCCAAGAACATAGCACAACACCCTTTTCTGTACCTTGAACAGCTGAACAAATTAAGGAGAGAATCACCTTTCTCAAACTAAGTTAATTAGATTATTCACCTGGGAAATTGGAATTGGGATGATGAGAGCCTGAATTAACTGGCAGTGGGATAGAAAAGAAAAAATACATGGAAGAATAGTTCACTTATGAATAACAGAAGTCCTGAAACTTCTCTAGTTGCCACACTTTTTGTGTTCTAGATGTTTAGGTTTTCCTTGGATTCAAAAGCATATGCATAATTATATGCTGAAATAAAAAAAAGCATATGCATAATTAAAATATTTGTAATCAGTTGCACTAGCTTAGGAAGCTTTCATATTCTTGCTACTGTGATAACCATGTTTGCCTTTACTCAGACTTTACTCCGAACAGTTGTTCAAACTAATTTACTCATACTGTTCTCCCTCTCTGGAATGCAAACACCAATGTTCAAATTTTAGCTTCCTTTGAAAATATTCTTGAATCTCCAAGGTACAATTTATGATTCAATCTCTAGTGATTTTATTGCACTCCACTCATACCTTTAAAATGAACTCTCCCCCTAGATCTTAATCAGTTGTATACATGTTTGTTCCTGAATGTTAACAGAATAAGCGGCAGAAATTTACCCTTATCCTGCGACCTCTTAAGTTGCATACAATTTGTATAATTCTACCAAAAATGATCAGTCCTGGAGTCAGGATGCATTTCAGTCTCTATTTATAATAGATGGAAAACTAGCATTTATTATGTTCTATCATGTTCCAGGTACTCTCAAAACCACCTTTGGCCTGAAAGGGGCCTGATGGAAACATGAGCCTGTTTGAAGATCTGTCCACTCAGAAACAACAAAAGAAGACAAATGGTAAGATATTCATGACTGTGTCAAGACTGGGCCATGTTGTAATCAGATTAACCATTCCAAGGAAGGAGAATAATTTACTTTCAATTTACTGGGTGTAAGTGGTTATAATCCCAATTTCTAAATACTTGCAAAATGTACACTATCATTTAATGTTTCTAACAGCTACTATATTAATACCAATTGGATAATTTTTAAAGCACTGAGATTTATAAAATGGAAAATGCTATAGTTATACTGAGAATTATTAAATATCTTCTTGAAAAACAAAACAGGCAAGGCATAAGTTCATAGACATTTTCTGATGATAGATAGCTATCACCTATCCTTCACAGAAGTGAAAGAAAAAAAGAGTCTTATGCAAACAAATGGACACAGTTTATAAAATGAATAAAATGAAATTAAATACCTTAGAAAACAAAGAGCTAAATACTTGGGAAGAGAGAAGGATGTGCTAACATTAAATACCACGGAAAGCTATATTTCAGGTAACACAAAAATAAGCAGGGTTCACAGTGAAGTGGAAATTAGGAGACTGTGTATAATGTGAAATAGAAACAGAAAAATATATATAAGTTGAGTTAGGTTTTCTGAAGCAGCAAACTGTGAACTTGTTAGGTGGCAATTCCTTTCCATTCTTCTGTGAAAATGACACAGCAGGAGGTATGACTTTTCAGTTTCCTTAGAGTTTTTGCCATTTAGAAATGGAATATGTAAGAAAATTTATTCTACTTAAAACAAAAATGGAATTTTAAATATGGTATCATGAAGCCAGATTTGAAATATTAATAACCTGATTTACATTCTGCCTCTCTGGAAAAAATGTAAGCCACAGAATTTCCATGAAGCTCTAGGGGTTTGAAATTAGTTTACAAAGCTACTAGGGCATGGCACATTACTACAAAATCTTTGAAGACTATAAGCACCAAGATGGGTAGGAGAATGCTGTCTGATCTAAAAGGGAATAATGAAAAGAAATAAGAGGAAATTGAGCAAAGGAAACTTTATCCTACTATCCAAAAAATTGCTCAACAGTGACAAAGGAACAGAGCCCCAAGGAAGTGCTAAAAGCTTGATGACATGAATAATTTGAACCAGTCTGCATCTCACTGAATAATCTCTTTAAAAATCATGCAAAATTTATGGTGGAGGCTTGGTGGGAGAGGCACCATGTAGCCAGCATTATTTTTCTCTGATCTGTAGCATCCCTAAATAGATCAGGTTCACATATATTGTGCATTTATTACTGTTTTATCTGGAAAATATAAATATGCATAGAACATGGATCAAAGCAAAGAAGAATCAATCATTTAAAAATTGTAGAGCTGGTAGAATCTGAAGAGGCAAAATGACCCAACTTGCTCATTTTACAAATTAAACAACCACCACGGACCAAACAAGCAAACAAACAAGCCCCAATCATAATGCCAAAGAATAAGTGATTCATTGATGGTCATATAATTAGGTCATGGCAAAACCAAGAATTAAGATTCACATTTTCCGACAAAAAAAAATCTAGTTTTCTTTCTATCTTTTCTCTCATGGCCGATTAAGATCTTCCATCAACTGCTTAGTAACTGGATACTGAGCACAGTTTAGGCCTTCTATCTGCCTGAATTTAATCTATCTAAAATAACAAGTCTCCACAGCCTGAGCTTCTTAGTGTGGCTCAGAATAGGAGCTGGAAACTCAAATGCTATTGGGGCCAGACTGGTAACATAAATTATTAATAGCAAAGCAGATAGATGGTTCCATATTAAAGATATGTATTAATATATATTCATTATCCATGAAGAAATATATACCTATTCTTTTCTTTTTTGACAAATAAAAATTGTGTATATTTAAGGAGTACAATGTGGTGATTTGGTACATGTTCATATTGTGAAATGATTACCACAATCAAGCTAACTAACATATCCATCACATCACATTGTTAACATTTTGTATGTGTGTGTGGTGAGAATACCTAAGATCTATTCTCTTAGCAAATTCCAAGTATACAACACAGTATTATTAATTATAATCACAAGCTGTACATCAGCCCTAGAACTTCCTCATCTTATAACTGAAAATCTATACCCTTTGATCAATATCTCCCCATCTCACCATCTGCCCCTGACAACCACCATTCTGCTTCTATGAATTCATAATTTTTAGATTCCACATGTAAATGAATTCACATAGTATTTGTCTTTTTGTGACATATATGTGTGAGTTTATTTCTGGACTCTATTCTGTTCCATTTCTCTGTGTCTGTTTTCATGCCAGTACCATACTGTTTCAATTACTATAGCTTTGTGATATAATTTGAAATTAGAAAGTGTGATACTTTCAGCTTTGTTCTTCTTTCTCAAGATTTCTTTGGCTATTTGAGATCTTTTGTGGCTCCATATGAATTTTAGGACTTTTTTTAAAAAAATCAACACATTTTTTGATTTGCATATATTGAACCATCCTTGCATCCCTGCAAAAAATCCCACTTAATCATGGTGAATGATCCTTTTAAATTACTATTGAATTCAGTTTGCTAGTATTTTGTTGAGAATTTTTGCATCTATGATCATTTTCTTTTCATGTAGTGTCCTTATCTGGCTTTGGTAAGAGGGTAATGCTGGCCTTGTAAAAGGAGTTTTGAAGTGTTACTTTCAATTTTTGGAAAAGTCTGAGAAGGATTGCTATTAGTTCTTCATTAAATGTTTGGTAGAATTCACCCATGAAACCATTCACCCATGAAGCCATTTGATTTTCTTTGTTGGGAATTTTTTGATTACTGATTTTTCTTACCTATTATTGATCTGTTCCTGCTTTTTTTTTCTTCATGATTCAGTCTTGGTAGGTTGTATGTGTCTAGGAATTTATTTTGAGATGTGTTCCTTCTATGTCTAGTTTGTTGAGGGTTTTTTCATGAATGGGTGTTGAATTTTGTCAAATGCTTTTTCGGCATCTATTGAGAGATCATATGGTCTTTGTTTTTGCTTCTGTGTATTCGGTGAATTACATTTATTGATTTACATGTGTTGAATCATCCTTGCATTCCTGGGATGAAGCCCACTTGGTCATGGTGGATTATTTTTTTGAAGTGCTGTTGAATTAAGTTTGCTAATATTTTATTGAGGATTTTTGCATTTATATTCATAAGGGATATTGATCTGTAATTTTCTTTTTTTGTTGTATCCTTTCCTGGCTTTGGTGTCAAGGTCATATTGGCTTTGTAGAATGAGTTGGGGAGGATTCCCTCCTTTTCAATATTATGGAATAATTTCTGCAGTATGGGTACCAGCCCTTCTTTGTAGGTCTGGTAAAATTCTGCTGTCAATCCATCTGGTC
>CAUYSK010019927.1:0-28883 GCA_963575035.1 Avahi laniger | reverse complement strand
CCATAGAATGAGTTTGGGAATATTCTCTCCTCCTTGATTTTTTGGAATAGTTTGTGTAGGATTGGTATTTGTTCTTCTTTAAATGCTTAGTAGAATTCAGCAGTGAAGCCATTGATTTCTGGATTTTTCTTTGATGGATACTTTTTATTACAGCTTCTATCTCATTACTTGTTATTGTTCTATTCAGATTTTGGATTTCTTCCTGGTTCAATCTTGGTATGCTGCATGTGTATAGGAATTTTTCCTTTAGCAGAGATTTTTAAGAGCATAAGACAAGAACTTGAATATCATGCTTCATCAAACAAAATCATGTGAAGTTATGAAGGGAACAACATACACTGTTGTGTGTTTGTGCACTGTTTTTTGTGTCTTGTCTTTTTCATATACTATTCATTTTGCTTTTGTATTTTTAACCTACATGTCCACACCTAAGCTTCCTGCCCTTCTGAATAATGCTTAGTGGAGTGTTTATCTTTATCCAAAACTACCTTCAGGTCATATCATTATCAACATGTCAGCACCTATATTAGATATTAGAAGTCATCGGTCACAGTAATAAAATTAAATGACATTTAAAAATAACAAGCTAAGTTCTAAAGGTATATCACTGGTGTTTGTAAACAAACATCAAGTTATTCCACTTAAAATGTAATATATTTTAAGGATTTCTTTTGGTTCATTTGATTAATTTAATATTAAGTTAATGTTCACCATACTGAAGTTTCAGTGTTAAACAGTTATCTAGAAGACATTCTTCACAAGGTGACAACTACTGTTGAATGTTCCAGAGCACATATACGAAGAGATGTAGAAAAATAATAAACAGAAGTACTCAGTGTGTTCAGGCAGTCTGGGCCTTATTGTGCCTGAAAATTCCCATTGGCATATCTGAAATCCAAGAAAAACTGAGTTTGTGGGGGTCTCAGATGAAGCCCAAAGCAAATGGTGACAGTTTATCTGCAGTGGCACCATCCGTGTTTACCCAGAGCTGCAATCCAGTAAGCATCAAGATGGCTATGTAGGAAATTCACACCTTCACTCTGAAAAAACTTTCTTAGAGACTGTTTCAAGGTCATTTTCAGGCAATGGATTAGCCCATTTAACAACAGGAATTCTAAGCTTATTAGAACTCTGAAGTTGATTGGAGAAGCTACTCAGGGTGATGGGATGTAGGAAGAAATTTATATTTTCTAGGATCATGCAGCCATTGGTGGGGGCATGCATATTTGATGTGGCAAATTAACAGTGACAATGATAAGGCATTAGGAAGTAACCAAAATTCATTCTTCCTCATAGGCAGAAGCAAATGCTATACCTAAGCATTATTTAGGAAGCCCAGAAGCACTCAGTACGCATTCTCCATGCATCTGGATAGCAAGTGCTTCTGTGGCTGATTTCTATGAATAAGTATGGAATAATAATAAAGTGATGCATAGTTTGAATTTAAATTCACCCCAAAAGGAAAGCAAACCAGACAAAAAGAGATGTTGATTACTTATAGTAGGAAACATAGAACAGTAAATCACACTAAATGGCAGTATAATAGAGTCTTTTCACTTTTCAAAAGCTTAAAGTGAGGTAAGAAAGTAATTTGTCAGTAAACATCTTTAGAACTAAAGTGGTTTGTAGCTGAGACTGCCAATAAAACTTTCTAAATGGAGTTTATTTATTTTTAACAAAATGATTGATTTCTGGGTTTACTTTTATAGTAATTAATCTGACAAGGTTTATCAATTTATACAGTCTCCCTGCTCTCAATATTTGAGCATTTTGAACAATTTTCCAAGGCTTTTTAATCTTAACTAAGATCTAAGGCTAAATAAAAGAATAGTAGGTATTTTCAACAAGTCCTATTAAAATGTCTGGTTTTATTTTCCTTGACAAACATATTTTTTGATAATCTGATTATAACAAATTCTGAGTGAAAATTTCTGCATAACTCAATTATTTAATCATAGCAATGTCTTCTATTTATACAGAAAGTCACACTTTTTGAAAAATAAACATTTCCATATATTACCTCTCTACTACTTTCTTTTTCTTAAAAAAATTAAACTACGATCATTTTTTAAAGCAAAGGAATGTAACTTTTGTTTCTTTTTATCTCAAACTCCTGTATCACAGGCTGGCATACAGTAGGTACCTAATGAGTGATTACTGAATAAACAAAGAAATGTAAGGATTTCATGCTTTGTGGTACAACTGTAAATATTGTGTGAAAAACTTTTGTGACATTTACAAAGTTTTTATTTGGTTTTTAAGGATGTGGGAATTTTGAACTTTCTTTCAGTGAACTCATAATGGCTAGGTTACCATTCTGGTCTCAAAGGACCTTCCCTTCCCTGACTCTTCCTGTAGTTGGCAGGATTTGGCTCCAGGGGCAATGGCACATTACTGAACTAGATAATCAGCTCTTCGAAGGCATATGTTTCTTTCTTGTTTTTGTTCAGATCATAGTATAAAGAAGGTTCACATTGTATGTATTATCAAATTAATAGAAAATAATTTAGTATACACAGAGAGCTTATTTATGACTGAGGCCAAATTTTGATTGATTTTGATTCTGATTTTGATTTTGATTTGCAACTTTAAGGGTACTTATTTTTCTGTAGGGGGAAAAATTGACAAAATGAACAATACAAGAATGATTGGTATTTAGCAGTATGGTGGATATATAGAGAGTGGTTTTTTTTTTTTTTTTTCACAAGAGAAATGTTTTTGGTTGAAGTGGAACTCCTTTGGCATTGATCAAGTGTAATTATAGTGAAAACAGTATCCTACCAGCTAAGATCTAGGACACAATATATGGGGATGGTAGCTATCAATTGTGGAGTCTATTTACAAGTGAAAGGGTTACAGTGAATGTCCTTGTAAGATACATGGTTCTTCTCTGTGTAGTGATTCACACTTTATAGATGATGTTTACCTACCTGATCTCATTTTGACCTCACAACAGCCATGTGAAGCAGATAGAGTGTGTTTTATTATTCCCATTGTGTAGACACCGGTAAAAGCAAGTGACTTCTAGGCCCACACTCACTGCTTTTGCATTTGGGTGGACTTATAAGTTGGTGTTTTGCTTTGTCACTTTGGTTGAGAAAGTTCTTAAAAAGAGTGAGGGGTTGTATTCATGTTAGTCTTTCTGAGCTAGAAAATTAAATTATTACTAAAATTGTTGTAAAGACTGAACAGGATAATATCACAAGATCTTGACTGACAAGTTACAGTCATGTTAAAACCATTAGCTGTCCTTGCCCTTTTCACTACATTCTGTGTCCCTGATAAGTGGGACCAGAGCTCAGATCCCATGTACACCGCTGAGGGAGGAGGCAAGATGTGTGCACTGTCAAGAAGAAGAGTAGAAGTCGCTAATATGGGGCAGGGAAAGATCTGGAAACAAATGTTTACAAAGAGGAGTTGTCATGGTCTCCTTTCTGTCCCATTTTTTAACTGACCCTGTATAAGAACTTGGGGAAATTTCCTTTTTCCTTACTAATGATCTCTATGATTAGGTCTTTGGAATTAGCAAAAACATCATACCATCATCACTCCTACCTCAAAAAAAAAAAAAAATCTATGATGAACATTATGGTATTTATTGCAAACATGAAATTTTTCTTATAGAAGTCAAGAAAACAAATGGGGTGTATAACAGTAAAAATGATAAGTGAATAATCTGTGAGATGTTATATATATTAATAGCTAAAGTAAGAAAAGCATATGTATGAAAATAGAAATGGACAGAAATATAAAATAAGCACTAAATCTCCATGATAAACTACATGTGTATGAGGCATTGAATATTCATAATATACTATCTGTATGTACAAAACACGCAAAGTACTCGATATGAATGTGCTATATCTTAGATGGTTTGAATTGCTATGAAGAAATACCTGAGGCCGGTTAATTTATAAAGAAAAGAGGTTTCTTTTGTTCATGGTTCTACAGGCTGTACAAGAAGCCATGGCACCAACATCTGCTTCTGATGAGGGCCTCGTGAAACATTCACTCATGGTAGAAAGTGAAGCGGAACAGGCATCACATGGCAAGAGAAGGAGTAAGAGAGAGAGAAGGAGGTGCCAGGCTCTTTTTAACAATCATATCTTGTGGAAACTAATAAAGAAAGAACTCACCTGTTAGTGTGAGGACAGCACCAAACCATACAGGAGGAATCTACACCATGACTCAAACGCTTTTTACCAGGCGTCACTTCCAACATTGGAGATCAAATTTCAACGTGAGGTTTGGATGGGGCAAATATCCAAACTATATCATGTCTTAATTAGGCCTTCCATTGATAACAACATTATAGTTCCATGCATCCTCTGTAAATAAAACCCATGGCTGCACAGTGAGTTAACAGTCAAGTTACTTGTCCCTGTATCCCTCTGGTAGAGCAAGGGTGTATAATTGGTTCCAGGTACCTCTCATTTTATTAACAGCTCTTGATAAAACCTCAATTCCAGTATTCATGACTACACCATTGGGGAAGAAGACTTGTGTGGGAGAAAGAGAGGAGAGAGAGAGAGAGAGGTAAATAACTCAGGTATTGTATTTCTTAACCATTTATACCCTATGCTAAGTGTGTTAACCTACCCCACTCTCTTGCCTCTTGCTTTTCACTGCTGTGATTGGCCTGATAGCATATTTGGAGGCTACTATTGCATCAAGGAAATTTCACACATAAAAAAGCAAATCAGGAAATTCTAAAACCATTAATGTAAAAGTTTTGTAATATATAAAATCTGTAAATCTTATTATGTTCAATGTATGGTTTAAGCACCTAACGAGTACAATGCACAATATTTGGGGGATGGGCAAACTTATAACTTTGATTCAATTGGTACAAAAACAATTTATGTAACCAAAATGTTTCTAGCCCTGTAATATTCTGAAATAAAAATGAAAATAAAAACAAAAACAAAGAACAGTTTCAAAATGAAATTAAATATTGTTATATTACTGCTTATATACTGGAAATTCATCACACCATAGCCCAAGTAACCCTGCAAATAATTATTCTTTAATAGAGAAAAGAACCCAGAAATGGGACTTAATGATTTGTTGATATTTTGCATGGTCTTGTCAGTGAGTGAAAATCCAATAACATATGCCTATTAAAAATGTCACTTGATGTAGGAAAGCAGAGTGGCACCATCACACAAAATAAAAATATAATGAAATATTTTTGAGAGATGTCAGCAAGATGGCAAATGAGGACGCCATGGACTCTCCTCTCCCACAGAGGCACGTAGTTAACAATAACATAAGACTAGACTACCACTATGAGAATTCTGGAAACAAGTTGAAAAGATAGAGTACCAGGCCACCATAAATTCAAGAAGGGATTCCAGCAAGAGTTGAAAATTTGAACATGTATCCTACCCAATCGTGTTGCTCCTTTTATGAGGTATTGAAGAAGCAACTAGAAGGAAGCCATCCATACCAGAGCTTTTCCCTTGGGAGGAAAATAAAAGAGTGAACCCTGTGTTCACAGTTCACAGTTTAGATTTCTCTGAAGGTTGCCTGAGGAACTGGTTTATGCCTTGCCTATGTGCTGGCAGGATCCATAGCAGAGTTTGGAAAATGCTGAAAGCAGAAGCAAGCAACATGTTAGAGCTACAATTCAGCAGGCAGATACCAGGGGGAGCAAGAGATCAGAAAAAGTTTGAGATAACTTTCAGCTGGGCTGATTGCTGAAGCTCTTCATCTGCAACACACTTGAAGCTCGGATTTGATGGGGAGGGGGCAAGGACAACATACCTAACCTAAACGTCTGTACCCCCACAATATGCTGAAATAAGGAAAAAAAAAAAAGAAGCCAGTATACGTAGACTAGAAAAAGTGAATGTTTTTTCAAATGTCCAAATCCCAAGGAAAAAAAATTAAAAAAATACCTGGCATACATAAAAACAGTTAATCATGGCTCAATTGAAGGACCAAAATAAAATTCCAGAAACTGACCCTGAAGAAATGCAGATCGTTATGCTGCCTGATAAAGATTAAGAAAAATGATATAAAGATGCTCGGTGAGGTAGGGGAGAACACAAATAAACAACTAAACAAGATTAGAAAAAAATGATGCATGAACAAAATGAGAATATCAACAAAGATAGAAATTATTTTAAAAACTCAGAAATTTTGACCTAAAAATGTAATAAAATGAACTTAAAAAATCATTAGAGTGGTTCATCAGTAGACTTGATCAGACATAAAAAAGAATCAACAAACTTGAAGACAAGTTATTTCAAATCATCAAGTCAGAGGAACAAAAAGAAAAATATTAAAAAAGTGAAAAAAACCTAAGTGTTTTTTTAATAGAACACTTCCAAAGGAACCAATATACACAGTATGATAATCTCAGAAGGAGAATAAAGAAAGTGGAAGAGAGCTTATTTGAAGAAAATATGGACAAAACTTCAAATTGGAAGAAAAAAATATATATACACAGATTCAACAAGTTTAAAGAACCAAAAACCTCCAACTAGGATCATTATAAAAAGAACCACACCACACGTTATGATCAAAGTATCTAAAATCAAAAACAAAGAAATAATCCTGAAAGTAGCAAAGGAAAAGCAATTTCTCATGTACAAGGGAGATTATTTGTGACAAGGAAAATTTAAATTATAAAATTGAATTTAAATAGTAATATAAATAAAATTCATTCATTCATTCATTCATTCAAAAAAAGATGTATATGAGGATGGGAGAGAAAGTGTGGATGCTGGAACCAGGGTATCCAAGTCTGAATACTGGCTCTGCCATGTAACGTCTATATAAGCTTGGCAGGTTCTTTGATCTCTTTGCGCCACTGATTATCTCTTTTTGTGTATAAAATGAGGGTGAAAAAATAATCAAGTTTTTAGTTTTGTAGTGATTATATGAATTATTATTTATTAGAAGACTATGAGATGTAACTTAATCATTATCTGAGTATAAACTCTTACTATTATGAATATGTTCTTTTCATGAAAATCGACTTTATTCAGGGTGATTTACTATTAAATACAACATGCAGAAGACAGAATGATTTAGTCGATGCTCTGTGTACTTGAGGATTTCACAGTTTAGCAGGAGGCATGGGTGGAATTAGTGCGCATAAAAAGCACAAAATCCTAAGCGCATAAGAGATAATCAAAGAAGGTGTTGGAGAAAGGAGAGCAAGCACAACATGTCAGATTTGTTTGAGGGATGACATCTGAACTGATTCCTGAAGAACAGGTTTGATCCCACCTATTGCGAGAAAAAGCATTTCAGCCATCAGCAAGGTGGAGCAGGGGAGGGGGCTATGCTCTAGGAACAGAGCACAGTTATACTTGTGTAGTCTAGGAAGAGGTGATAAATTGATTATGAACACCAAAAAAATGACTTAAATAATGCCACCACTGAATACCAGAATAAAGACCTGCCAAATGAGGTTAGAAAGGTAATCTCTCAGTAGGCAAGATTTCCAAAGCTATAATAACACACACGTTTCCCGAATTCTCTTCCTTAGTGCAGCACAGATTCAGCTTCAGAGAAGCTATGCCTGGCCTCCCTCCCAGGCAGAATTTCTGTATGACGGAATACTAGGGCAGGGGTATGTGCTGAAATACACCAATTGCTTTTTCTAATTGCATCTTTGCTCTTTCTGGTTGTTTTGTGAGGTAGGGAACTAATTCCATTCTGTTTGCCTGGATTTGCTCCACTTACTCCCATTGAAAAGATTTGTCTAATTTAATGTGACTGACAATTGTATTGTTCGAGTGATTGGCAGGGAAAACAAAACACTGTTTTCAGGTCCTGTGAAGCAACCTTTGATTAGAGCAGTTAACACCTATTTTTATGGCATTGATTCAACCCCATCCAGCTTTGAAGTGGTTGGGTAGATGTGTAATTCTTTGCAGAGTCAGCTGGTTGCATTTAGGACAGCAAACAGGGCAATTTTTAGATGATGTCCTAGAGATAAGATTTTTTTCTGAGAATTGATTTCAAATGTCCGTCTGGAAAATAAAAGTGGCTTGTTGGGAGGAGAATAAAAGGTTAAGGTTCTTCAGAAATTAAAAGGGCATAAGGGAATATTTTAATATTTTGAGATGAAGATAAATATTCACCTGTGACCAGCTTTGGTAAAAAATGAAAATTTTATTCTTGCACCCAATTTTTATTGTAGGCAGAGGGACAGTTTTATTATCTATATTCAAAGGCATTGACTGAATGCTAATGATACACTATGTGCTATATCAAATGTAAAGTTAGAAAATTCCCTACACAAAAGTCTTATGATTAAAGTACTGTTTTTCTAAGCCATACCACAGCAGGAAAATAATGCCTTCCATTTCCTTTCCAGGATTCCTTTCCACCTTCTCTCATTTTCTGTGTCTGTATTGTCCTTTGATACCATCTAAAACTCACATTTTCATGTAAAGGCAGACACTTAAGAAAATGATTTCTTTTAAACAGTATTGCTATTTTCCATAATTTTCTATTTCTAGAAGCAGAATTTCCTTGACAGTATATTTCTTAGTCACAAGTCCCAACTGAATAATTATTTAATGTCCTTTTAGTAATCCATAGGGATAAAGTATATGCCAGGTAACAGAATTCATTTTCTCTCAATTACCCTCCTTTTAGTACATTTTCAACTTTCTATTTCCTGTTTCTTCACATTAATGGCTTAGAGATATTATTTATTTCACTTTTGCCTTCTACATTGAAATCAATTATAAACCCTTCAATGTAAAACTTGGAAGAAATCTTATGACAAGTGATCACCAGACCCCCAGAAGATGAGCTGAAATAAGTGCTCCTGAAAGTTCTTATCTTCTTACTCCACACCACTTAATGACTTATTCTTTTGAAAGTTCCTGAAGCCCGGTACAAAATAATAGTATAACTTAAAATCATACAATGTTAGAGTAAAGGCTTAGGAGCTATTTTATTGTTTTATAGATTGCCTAATTAACTGATTGCTAAGCATACACACACATCTGTATAATTAAAAAAAAAAGAGCATTTTAATTTAATCAAGTTGCATTTATTTATTTTTGTTATTACTGATTGTCATTGGAGTCTACATCATAAATTCTTGCCTAGGCCACTATCTAAAAGAGTTTTTACAATATTTTCTTCTAATGTTCTTATGGTTTCATGCCTTACGTTTAAGTATTTTATCTATCTTGAATTAATTTTTGTGAGTGGTAAGAGATATGGATCCTGTTTCATTCTTCTGCATGTGGCTACCCAATTTTCCCAGCACCATTTATTGAATAGGGATTCTATTCCCCAAGTGTATATTGCTGTCTGCTTTGTCAAAGATCCATTTGAGTGTATGTGGAAAGTTTTATACCTGAGTTTTCTCTTCTGTTCCATTGGTTTATGTCTCTATTTTTGCACCAATACCTTGCTGGTTTTGTTACCATAGCCCTGTAGTAAAGTTTGAAGTCTGGTGATGTTATGGCTCCAGATTTGTTCCTCTTGCTTATGATTGCTTTGGCTTTTCAGGCTGTTTTCTGGTTCCAAATGAAGCATAGAATTATTTTTTCTAGACCTGTGAAATATGACATTGGTATTTTGATGAGGATCGCATTGAATCTCTAAATCACTTTGGGTAGTATGGACATTTTAACAATGCTTATTCTACCAATCCATGAACAAAATATATTTTTTCATTTGCTTGTATCCTCTGAGATTTCTTCCCTCAGTGTTTCATTGCAGCGATCTTTCACCTCCTTGGTAAACAGATTTTTTTTAACATATTTAGTGTTATTATGTATTTATATGATAATAGAAATGATTCAATGGTGAATGGTATTGAGTCTTTGATTTGACTCTCATCTTGACTATTATTGGTGTATAGGAATGATATTAATTAGTGTACATTGATTTTGTCACCTGAGACTTTGCTGAATTTATTTATCCATTCCAGGAGTCTCTTGGTGGAATCTTCAAGGCTTTCTAGATATAAGTTCATATCATCAGTAAAAAGCAATAGTTTAACCTCCAGTCTCACGATTTGAATCTCTTAATTTCTTTCTCTTGCCTGATTGCTCTGGCTAGGACTTCCCTTACTATATTGAATAGAAGTGATGATAGTGGCCATCTTTGTCTTGTTCCAGTTCTTAGGGGGAATGATTTTAACTTTTTTCCATTCACTATGATGTTGGTTGGGGGTTTGTCATATATGGTTTTTATAATTCTGAAAAATGTTCCTCTTATGCCTAGTTTGTTGAGGGTTTTTATGAAAGGATGTTGAATTTCATTGAATGCTTTTTCTGCATGTATTGAGATTATCACATGGCATTGTTTTTGCTTCTGTTTATGTGGTGGATCACATTTATCAATTTACATATGTTGAACTATACTTGTATACCTGGAATGAAGCCGCCTTATTCATGGTGGATTTTTTTTTTTGATGTACTGTTGAATTTTGTTTACTAGTATTTTACTGAGAATTTTTGTATTAATATTCATAAGGGCTATTGGTCTTTAGTTTTTTTTTCTTTCTTTTTTTATAGTGTCTTTTCTTGGCTTTGGTATCAAGGTGATATTGGCTTCATAGAATGAGTTGGGGAGGATTCCTTCCTTCTCGATGTTAAGGAATAATTTCTTCAGTATGAGTACCAACTCTTCTTTATAGGTATGATAAAATTTACCTGTGAATCCATCTGGTCCAGGGGTTTTCTGTTGGAAGATTTTTTTATTGTTGCCTCAATCTCATTGCTCATTATTGGTCTGTTCAGTAATTCTATTTCTTCCTGATTGAGTCTTGGGAGGTTGTGTGATTCCAGGAATTTGTCCATTTTCTCTACATTTTTGATTTTATGCACAGCCAAGGAAATAATCAACAGAGTAAACAGACAACTTACAGAATGGGAGAAAATATTCTCAAACTATACATTGAATAAATGGCTAATAAACAGAATTCACAAAGAACTCAAGCAAATCAGCAAGAAAAAAATCAAACAACCTCATAAAAGAGTGAGAAAAAGACATGGAAAGAAGCTTTTCAAAATGTCCAATAAACATGGCCAATAAACATAGGAAAAATTTCTCAACATCACTAATCATCAGGGGAATGCAAACTAAAATCCCAATGAGCTAGGCCTGGTGCAGTGGCTGACGCCTGCAATCCTAGCACTCTGGGAGGCTAGGCGGGCGGATCGTTTGAGCTCAGGAGTTCAAGACAAGCCTGAGCAAGAGCGAGACCCCATCTCTACTAAAAATAGAAAGAAATTAGCCAAATAACTAAAAATAGAAGAAATTAGCTGGGCATGGTTGCACGTGCCTGTAGTCCCAGCTACCTGGGAGGCTGAGGCAGGAGGATCGCTTGAGCCCAGGAGTTTGAGATTGCTGTGAGCTAGGATGATGCCATGGCACTCTAGCCCAGGAAAGAGAGTGAGACTCTGTCTCAAAAAAAATAAAAATAAAAATAAAAATAAAATAAAAAATAAATAAAAAATAAAAATCCCAATGAGTTATCACCTTATCCCAATTAGAAGGACTTTTATTAAAAAACCCCCAAACAATAGATGCTGGCATGGATACAGAGGGAAAGGAATGTTTATATACTCTTGATGGGACTGCAAATTAGGACAACCACTGTGGAAAACCTTATGGAGATACCTCAAAAAACTAAAAGAAGATCTACCTTTTGATTCAACAATCTCACTACTGGGTATTTACCAAAGGAAAAGAAGTCATTTTACCAAAAAGACACTTGTATTAGAATGTTTATTGTAGCACAGTTTGCAATTACAAAGAGGTGGAACCAACCCAAGTCATGAGTGGATTAACGAAATGTGGTATATGTATATCATGGAATACTACTCGACCATAAAAAATGATGAATGAATGCTTTTTGCAATCATTCGGATAGAACTGGACACCATTATCCCAAGGGAAGTATCTGAAGAATGAAAAAACAAACGCCGCATGCACTCACTATTAAATTGGAACTAACTGATAAGCACACATGTGCATAGAAGGAAATGAAACTCAATGGAAATCAGGCTGGAGGGAGGGGGTAAAAGGGAATGGACAAGAATCTACTTAATGGGTACCATGAGCACTATCTGGGTAATGGACACAGTTTTAACCCTGACTCAAGCATTATAAAAGTGATCCATGTAACCAAAAATATTTGTATCCCTGTAATACTTTGAAATAAAAATAAATAAATAAATAAAAATTTTAAAAAGGTGTAATCAAGCCAGATATTTCTATTTTCTGGTCTTATTACCTGAAATTGCTTTCTTTTGTCCTGAGCTACCAGTGAAATCTGAGGATACAAAGCAACACACTCCCTTACTCAGATATTGAACTGTGTGTAAGTGATCTAAGGTTAAGGGAATACCTGGCTCCCTTTGATCACCTTTATGAGTTATGATAAGCTGGATTTTTTTTTTTCTGCCCACCTTCAAGTATTCTTTAGCCTCAAGGAAATTTATATGGATTAAATGGAGGGAAAGTTTGAAGGAGGCAAATTTTTAAACTTGAAAACTCAACAGGAGAAAAAAGAGAGGTGATTATATATAGCTTAACAACAGAAGCTATGCACTACTTGTCTTGCTATGAACAAGGTATATAAAACCATCTGAAAAATAAAATAACCAGAGAGAACAATAGGAACCTATTGTAAGCTAAAGTTGAATAGTAAGTTAATAAACCCCAAACAAAATGTCTTTCTTCATATTTATGCTCTTTTTACTCAATCTTTTTCTTAATATTTTTAATCCCCTAAATGTTCTCCAGGATACTGATTCTTCTTAAATCAATAATGGAGAAATCTTATTTTGTATTTTGTTCTATATTATATAACCACGTTCCTGTAAAATTTATTTTAGCCCATCTCACATTTTTCCCCACTTAGATTCATTCTAAAAGTCACGTTTATTTCTTTTCAGTTTGTTGTCTGGTCTTTTGCCTTATAGCTCAGTGATCAACCTTGATATGTCAAACAAGCAGTATAATTTCTGTTTCCTTGCTCTTTAAGTCTAGCTTTTCTTCTCTACGCTTACCCTTATGTGTAACATCAGGTTCTTGTTATTGCTCTTCAGACATGTCAATTATATTTCCTCAAAAGATGACAAACATTTCCAGCCCAGTTCTTACCTTTATTCCCTCCAGATTTTATTTGTGCATCTGAGCAGTGGCTATGAAATGTGCGTCATCACATTCTCGGAAAATATTATGTAGTTTGCGGATATTCAAATGTCCTTCTTAAATAGTCTCTTTGAAAGTTCTGGCCTCCCTTCTCTTTTATCACAACTTTATTTTCAGGATATATCCTTCATTAGAAAGAACTACATTTGATAGGATGAATTAATGAAGTTTGAATTTAGATCCCTGAATTAATTACAGGAGGAGGTGCTGAGTCACAGACCTGGGTACTCCCCTTCCCAACTTTCTCATCCTCTCCATCTCTTTCCTCTTAGCCTGACTGAAATAGCCCAAGTAGCAGAGGTGGAGTGAGGCTTACCAGCACATAAACCATGTGTGTGTATGGGCACATATATGCATTATCCATTGACTTAACATATTATAAATCATAAAATCCATAAAGAAAAACAACATTTGAACTCTGTATTCCTAACATTCAGATTTGAAAATATTATATGTTGCACATTTGCCTGTTTTTTAATCTAATAAAATAAAACATTACAGACAAAGCAAAATCTTCCTACAAGTCCCCTTTTCCTACTTTCCTTCAAATAACAGATAATTTAAAATTTCTCCATGCACTTTTCATATATGTACCTATAATAATATAAAGTTAAGATGCTAGATTAAATTTTAAACATTTTCTATTAATATATAACCAGGCATCAGAAGCAAAGTTAAAACACAACAAATTGGGAGAAGATATTTCTAATGCAATTAAATAACAAAAAATTAGTATCTCAAATACAAAAATGATTCCGCAACCTTAAAAAAAGAAAGCTCAGTCAAAAAATGAGCAGGGGAGGCAAGGGCAACATACATAACCTAAACATCTGTACCTTCATAATATGCTGAAATAAAAAAAATATGCATTTTACTGGTTTATAAAAAAAAAATGAGCAGGCACTTGGAAATGTTTTCAGTGTTCCTGGGTGGGAAGTCTCTGAACACATTCTGTGTGGGTCTTATCTGCACACATGTGGGAGGGCTGTTGGGCAGATACTCCACAGATAGAGATTCAACAAGGTGTCAGTTCTGGCTTTCATCATCTAAGCTATCAATCTGCATTGTTATTCCTGTTGGTGCAGAAGAAAATTCAAATCTAATGAACAAAACAAAAATATTTCAGATTCAGGGACAATAACTCCTAAAAATTTCTCCAGAATCAGCCTGGAATTTCTTCTCTGAGTTAGTTAATTAGGGATGTCACTTGATCATTACTTTGTTTATCACCTAGGTATGTCTATTTTTTAAAAAGTGGCAATAATGACATAATATCTGTTCTCAAGTATAACATAGAAATGCATTTGAAACACTGTAGGTGTTTTGACAGAAAATTGCTACATATATTTATTATTATAACCCTTACATATAATGGGAATTAAATGTTAATAGCATAAAATTTACTTATAATAATTGTGGAATTAAAACATTTTGTACAATGTGAGGAAATCCTCTTTTATATTTTATGAGAAGAATTTTTTTTTTTTTTAATACATGCTTATAAAAGAGAAACAAAGGAAGATGTTTACTGTTTGCTCTTTCTCTTTCTCGGTCTCTCTCTTTCGCAACCCAGTCTCCAGGGAACTCACTAAGTGAAGGATGGCAAATAATTAGGAGAATATGCAAGGAATGTTTTTCACCAAAGCAAATGGACACATAAGAAATGAAAAGAAGGAATTTAAAAAGAAAAGGAAATAAAGAGTAGTCAACTACAAAAAGTTTTTCCTTTTTTAAGTTACAGTGTTTATCATGGTTCAGCCATACTCTTGATCACTGTTATTTTCATAAACCTGCATTCATATTATATCTGTGCATTAATTCAGTTCTTTTAAGAAGCAGACACCAAGACATGTGAGAGATTGGGGGAGGGTGGTAAGGCATATCTGTTAAGGATAAAGGGAAGGAAGCAGGACTAGCCAGACAGAGCAGCAGACCGTGGTGTAGTTTTGACCTGTAAAAGGAGAAGTGGAAGGAAAGTGGATAGAGCAGAAAGAGTGTAACTCAGCTCTTCAGAGATTCTGGCCTGGCCGCTGGGGAGTCCCTAAGCTAAAGTCAAAGAATATGACCTCTGGCTCTGCACTTTCTATCCTGACACTGGGTGAATCTGCACAGTGAGCAGTGGGAGTATTTCTGGAAAATGAAATATATTTAAGCACACCACATTTTCTGAAGAATAGGCAGTGAATTTAAGTGTCATCTCAAGAGGTGATGCAGCTGTGGTGGTCAAACTATCTACTTAATTTTTCCTAATTATCATCGCAGCTCTTGGTACTCATGTCCTTATGTAATTGCTCCCCTTCAGTTCAGACAGAACCTGTAACTTGCATCTAGCCATATGGTCTAGAATATGGTCATGGTAATGCATTGTTATTTCCTTCTGTGATTAAGTTAGATAACAGTGACAACCATCTTGCTAGTAGACTCTATCCCTTGCTGACTTTGGTAAAGTTGTCATCTTGGGGTGGCTCATGTGGCAAGGAAGTGATGGTGACCTCCACTCACCATTAAGAATTGAGACTCTCAATTCAACAACACTGAGGGACTGAAATTTTGGCACAAACCACATGATATTGGAAGTGGATGCCTCCCCAGTTAAACCTTCAAGTGAGATCCAAGCCCTGGCTAGCACCTCGACTGTAGCCTGTGAAAGACCCTGAGTCAAAGGACCGAACTAAGACATCCCCCAATTTCTGACCCATGGAAAATTTGAAATAATAAGTGCAACTTGTTTTATACCACTAAATTTCTGATAATTTGTTATTCAGCAATAGAATACTAATGCAGCATTCAAAAATGTAGGGGAAATGTGTCTCAGATATACCAGTTATACAGATGCATTAGGATTTTATTTACTTAATTTTTAAAATAAATTTTGTGATAGGTGTTGTATTCTTTAGACTTTTAGCATTTCAATTTGTTTTTTTAATTTATTTTAATCCTCAATTAATGATTCGTTAAATTTTATGAAATAAATAAACTCTGAACTATTGTGTCTGACACACAGACAGTTGTTAGAAATAGTGTGTGCCTCTTCACCATAGGGAAAATACTCAAAATTATGTTTTCATATAACAAATTACTGGTGGTACACTCCTCTTTTTCCTGCAGTTCACTTTGATGTAATATAATGCCATATCCTATCCCTCAATTGCACTTATGTTCCACAATAAATTGAATTTAACAGCATTAAAATCTTAGATGTCATAGTAATCTGAATGAGTATGTAGTAAAATATCTACTGGTATAGATTATCCTCGAACAATAAAAATTATCTTCTCACAGAGTAAATTTAACCTGGTGATTATGTAACAAATATTCAGTGACACAGGACTTCTGAGTTCTATGTGTTAAATGATGTACTGCCATTTTTGTTTTTGCAAATCCAAATTCAAATTTGACCCAATATACCAAATGCAACAGGCTGTCTCCAGTTCTGCATAATATCCTGCAATTTAGGGAAATGAGTTACTCTTATAGGAGGATTTGGCATTCTCCTTGCAGTGCAAATCCATGCTTTCATCTCCAATAGCAGGTGTTAATGTAAATTCACTGCACACTTTTGGAAAAGGGGAAAAAGCTAAAGGTTTGGGCTGTTTGCAAATCGCCTGTTATTGTACCTCTTTAAACTACTCTCTTTGACTGCATGAGGCTTTGATAGCTCATCTAGTTGCAATAGCATGAGTGTAATGCTGCAGGCATGAGGCTATTGGGGGCAGTGTGTTATTGACAGAATCTCCTGAATGATGATTTATTATGAACATCAATGGAAACAACACTTGTTCTTTCTAAAAAGCATGTTTATTCCTCTTGCCTCACCTGGGAGGAGCACACTGCCCAGGACTGACACACTGTTTGTACTATGTTATTTAGCTTTCTCTACAAGTTCTGCATTTTTACATGGATTGGTGATTTTTTATGTTCCCTATTTTGATGACTTACCAATCATTTGGAATTGTGACATGTCCAGAAATACCTGAAAGCAAAACAATTTGGCAAGAAATAAATAAAATAAACAAGAAAGAGTCTCCATGATAAAAACAAACAAACAAACAAACAAAAAAAAATCTGCCTTTGGATCATAGCGAGTTTCCCAAAAAGAATAAGAGATGCTTATAGAATGAGGATATTCATGCAAATTTAATGCTAGAAAACAAAGAATATTATGTATCATGTGTATTACAGGCAGGCTAAAACACAAAATTGATGATTATACACTAAATGAAATTGAACACAACCATCTCCCTTGGCTACTTCCCAGGCATTTAGTACATCAATTTATCTTAGTTCTATCCATCTGTATGAACATTTAATTTTCTCTTCTTAAGTAGATGAAGTTAGATAAATATTTAAAAAAAAAAAACTATCCTCCATAGGTGTACATGTGGATTCTCTGTTTTAAGTAAATTAAATTATTATTCATTGAAACTTTAAATAATAAAACAAAATGTAATGTGTAAAATTAAAAATAATGGTTGCTTCAAACCAGTGACATACACAATCCTAATGGAGACTTTAACCAATGTATTAAAAGAAAATAATTTAAGCTGTAGGTCAAACTCCATACAAAGGTGGTTTATACAACAAATTTATTTATTCTATTGGTGTCCTTTTCTACTTTGTATTTCTTTTAAACTAGAGAATTTTATATCAAATTTTAGTTCACTAAAAATGCCACCAAGAAGTCAATGTTTTCCTCAAGGAGTGCTGATTATTCAAGTCTAATATTGACCAAGAATTATAGAACAATTTATTATTCAAACTACTTAGTTAATTTTATCATATGTTAATTAAAAGAGATATCACATTTTTAACAATCTGGAAATTGTTTAATGACATTTATGAAAGAAGCTCCAACCCACTATTTGGTAGAATTCAACTCTATAAATTATGTCTGTCTCTTTCTACAGCATTCGGATGTGGCTTTTGAATGTATTCTACACGACAAAAATGATTACTCTTGGATAGTCAAGATTCAGACTATGCATCACTGAGACATGCAACTTTAGCAAGTCATAGAAAATTATTAAAAAGAACTTTCTAATAATATCCATCATCCTAGGAGGAACTTTTTCTTTAATATCCAGCATAATTCAACAAGTAAAATATATTCTTGTGCTTATTGTCCAATTGTTACAGCAAACATGAATTTTGACTATATTTATAATATTCAGTATGCAATGTTTCTATCAATACTCAATCAAGATTTGGTGCAAATTACTGCCTTTCTATCCGAATCAGGCTACCTGTATATTGTCATTGAGGGACAGCCTCTTCTATTTCCAAAACATATGTAGTATTTCTGCATATATAGTTTATGTTCCATTACCACAGGTTCCACTCATAATCATGACTTACAAAATAACCACACAAAACAATTTTTATCCTTTTGCATGGGTTTTCAGTCATGAATAAAAAAAGAAATCAGTAAGCACTTCGTCCCCATATGTGCATCATTCATTGGGACAGAGCTGTTTCATACTGCAAATCAGTGGTTTCTCTCAAATGTAATGTGAAATATTTGCTCAGTAATATGTGATTGCAACTGTTCTTATGTATTGTATGCACATATATCATGCAATATCCAATGGAGTTATTTGTAAAGACTCTTATTTTTTCAACAAACATATTACCCTCAATACAGTACTTAAGTAGCATTGATCTGCTCCTCTTTCAGTGGAAAATATGATTTTTCACTTGGTTTTGAAGGCCTGGACTCTTTTCAAGAGAAATGTTTTACTTTATTTTAAATTTTCAAAAAGTTCGATGGCTTTATTCTTCTCTTTAACAAAGTTTCGTAACACTTAAAACTAGGAGTAAATGGAATACTGATTAATAAAATTGAGGATTTTAGATTTCCATTTTAGTATTTCCTAACCACATTTTTGTGGCTGTTATGCAAAATTATTACACTTACAGATTCAACTTTCCCAGTACATACATATTCACAATCTCTATTCATGTCATAGTCTTTTTTATTAAAAACATGTATAATACCATTCTGAGTTTCAGTATCTATTATAGTGGTTATATTAGTAATTTTTGTTTCATTGAACTAAATACAGATTACAGTAAATTAGAGATTATATTAATTTTCTGTTGCTTCATAGCAAATAATCACAAATTTAGAGGTTTAAAACAATATTCAGTTATTATCTTACAGTTCAGTCAGAATTTCTGGTGGTCTGGGCTGGACTCTCTGTTGAGAGTCTCACAGGGTTGAAATTAAGGAGTCAAGTTGGGTAGGCTTTTAAGCAGAGGCCCCGGTTTCACTCTCATTCAGGTTGTTTGCAGAATTCAGGTGCTGGTAGTTTTAGGACTGAGATTCTGTTTCTTTAATGGCCAGTGTCCTCAGCATTCATTAAAGTTGTCCGCATTTCTTCTCATGTTGCTCCTTCATCTTCAACACCAGCATTAGTAGGTCAAATCTTTCTCTTGCTCTGTACTTCTCTGATTTTCCCTTCCACCCTTAACAGGAAAAGCTTTCTACTTTTAAGCTGTCATGTGATTATATAGGTTTACCCAGATAACCTTCCTATCTTAAGATCAACTGTGCCATATAACATAACATAATTATGGGAGTGATATAATAAATTCATAGATTATGTTGATTAAAGTGAGACATCTTGGAGATCATTTTAAAATTTTGCTTATCATAGGGATGTAACATAAACTAATACTAACTCAAATGGGAACATTTAAAAAATACGTAACAAATAAACACGGCCTGAGAATGTCAGCAAAACCCGGGTGAGTTGTACTTTCTCAATACAAGTGGAGATAAGTGACTAATAAAGTCATTGAAGCAAATGTGCAATATTGAAGATCCTAATGTTTAGACCTTGATGATATTCCTGTGAAAATTATTATTTTTACATTTAAAAATTATAAAATGCTTGTGAACAAAATTGTTTTGTTTTTTAAAACAACTAAACCTCCTGGGTACTATCTACAGATCTCAAAGATCTACTACATTTCCCAGAGAAACATTGATCTAAATATTCATGGTTCCCTTTTCTTGGTGCTCTACATATTCTTTTTGGGTGATCCCATTGGCTCTCATGGTTTTAATTTTTACCTAAAAAAGTGATGTTTTAAAAATGATATATCATGTAAAATGATATACCAAATCTACCTCTTCGTTTCCAATCTCAAGTTAGAAAATATAATTTCCATTTTCTCACTGGATTTTCAGGAGACTCTCATGCCATATATTACATGAACTCATCATCTCTGCCAACCCCAATAACTACTCCTGCTTCTGATGATGAATGTATATTCATATTTCAAATAATTTTGATTTTTCAAAGATGTTTGGCTAAACTTGTGTGACTCTGAGTAAAATCTTATTTTAGAAATATTTTCTTATTTATTGGTATTTCAAACCATATTTTCTGCAAAATGTCTTTGAACTGCATTTCCATTCTATAAAGTTCAGTTAATTATAAACAAAAGTTAAGCCCCACTGTCAACAGTCCACATTCTACTTTTTTCTCAGGAGGAAGTGACACCCATAAAAGTAGCTACCTCACATAAAGATCAATGCAGGTACATTGTCAAACCACATACGAAATAGTGGTTCATTATTCAACTAAAAATAAATATTAGTGGAAGATTTCATGTTTTCTTCCCATTTATGTAGCATCTGTCACCGATGCCTGCCCATATTAACTTAGGACACCTTTCTCACACATGCTGACCTCGCAGCTCAAGCACAAGTATTTGATTGTCTGAAGACCTTCTATGGTCACTAAAGCCTGTATTGCTTGCATATGGGGAAGACAAGAAGTACCAAGAAATCAATGTTCCTGGAGGAAACTTTCAACTAATGACTGAGGAAAGTTTGTATATCATTATCAGCTCTCTTGTCCCTTCAGTTAACATACCTCTGAAACTTAATCTTCACTTGTCTCTTAGAGTTTTCCAGCTGAATTTAATACCAGGAATAACATGGTCAATAAAGCACTCTTTATGGGATCCCTTCTCTTCCCTACCTCACTTCCTAGCTTCCTTACTGATGCTTTCTAGGATCATTGCCCCAAAAGACTTACATTTACATATTTGTTTTGGGGTCTACCTCTGAGGGAACAAAACATAAGACAATGACCCATGAATCAACTTGTGTTGCATGCTCCAAACTTTGGAGACCACTCTTGTATTAGATAAAATCTATAACCTTATTTTATAGGATGAAAGAG
Organism: Avahi laniger; assembly: GCA_963575035.1. Lineage (NCBI taxonomy): Eukaryota > Metazoa > Chordata > Mammalia > Primates > Indriidae > Avahi > Avahi laniger. The sequence goes on along the minus strand of CAUYSK010019927.1, from coordinate 7,539 downwards.
CCTCATAATTTGGCATGTTCCTATTACCTGTTATTCTTCACTACCCTCTCGTTACCTACAGTGAAGTCACACTAAATATCTAACCATTCAGTAAAAGTCTCATTCTCTTTCACTATTTTATTTTATTGTATCATTTTATGATCAGTATTCCATATGAGCTGGCAAATTTCCTGGAGATCTGGGCCATCTTTTGTGTCTGAAACCGAATATATTTTTAAAAATATAGAATAGGTGAAAGAATAAATAGATTAATGGATTAATAAATGAAAATGTATCTCAGACATCATCTAAATACATTTAATTCATGAGAAGGTAATCTTTTTTCAGTCATCTGATCTCATGCATAGCAAAATACAATGGGAGCACAAGTCCGGGATGCTCTAGTGATAGCCATGAGCTCAATTCTTTAACAGGTACAATTTTATTGGTAAAGATGCCACCTCTGTTGTAGCAAAATCAATTTTTTTTTCCAAGAAATGGGCAGAAAACATGGGATGACATAGATGAGCCATGTGAAATATGTTAGTATATGCATCAGAGATGTATTTTTTAAGTAATAACTTTTTTAAAAAGGGATTTCTAAAGATACATAATTCTTCTCTCATTTATTCACCAAAGAAATAACATCTGTATTGGCTTCCTTGTATCCAGATTGAACAATATACATAAATGTCACCAGAATTGACAAACTGATTTTAATCATCAGAGACATCTTTCATAAGATTATCATATTAAGGAAAGAATGTTCATCCTATTCCTTCCTAAAGACATTACATGGTTTGTAGCAAAGAGTTACAATAAATACAGAGCAAAACTGAACATAGGGTATACTTTTTCTGCCCACTTATCATATGAAACAATAATAACCACCACAACCAAATCTGTGAGATGTTCAGGAAAAAAACATATAAGCAGAACAAGCATCTAAGTAGAAGCATCTATTAACACATATTCATTTTCAAGTTGTACACAAAACAAAATTTAAAGAATAACCCAGTTTTGTTTTACAATCTAACTCAAAAAGGCAGAAATGAAAGCCTTAAGGAGAAACATGTAAAAGATAGAAATAATTTTTGCTGTTTTGACCTTTCATATGTTCCTTGTACACAATTTCATCCCTCATACTTTCCCCTATTTCAGTTTCAGGTGAGGGGAACAGAATGTGAATCATCAAAACATAAAACATGCAAACACTTTAGAAACACAGTTTCTACAAAGCTTGATATAGCCATAATCTTTCAAAAATTAAATTCTAAAGGTTAAAAAGAACTCAACACCGAGAGAGAGCTCGAAAGAGAGAGGAAAGAGGTACCCTCAGGGAGCTTTGAGAGTCTGCTTCTATTGTGTTATAAAACCTGATTTCCTTATGCATGTTACTATTCTTTACTTTTAGCCTCTGAGATTTCTGGCTTATGGACGAAATAAGTTAACAATGACAAATAACAACAAATGTGTTCACAGAGGTTATTTTTTTCTCTTTTTCCCAAAGTTTGCCATGAGAAAAGGCCAAAGCACTGTCATCAGGGAGCGAGTTTTGAAACTTTAGACTCACCTGTCGTTCACAAAAACAACAAAATGCATCTCTATCAAAAGTCGTTGCTGCCAAAATAAATTTACTTCAGGCAGTAGGTATTTCAATAGATAATAAACTGGATGGATTAGATGCCAGAGTCGCTACATTAGGAAGCCCAGATGGAAACACAGATCAAAACACAGAATGGCTAGAAGGCATAGTAAAAAATACAGGCAGAGGAGGTCTCCGCCTGTTTCTCTTACAAAGCCATCAAAGACATGGAGGTCTTTGAGCTTTGGAGGGAAAACCTAGGCAAAAAAAAAAAAAAGTAGGGAAATTATTATAGCAGGTATTGCCTACATTTTTTTCCCTTAAATTGCACTGTCATTTTCATAAAACCTAAGATCAGGTGGAAACAAAATCTCATATTTAAATTAAATTGTGAGCTAAGGAATACATTATGAATTAAAATTATCTTCCTATCTACCTATCTTCTATCATCTTCAATCTCTGCTTTAGCCCAATGTTTAGATTTTTGGGATACTAAATTTCTATTTCTTTCTTTGCCCTCTATGCTTTTGGAGAAAGATGTTACTAAACACTAAAAAATCTCTCACCATCACAGAACACAAGAGGAATAAAGCAAATTACAAAATCCAAAAGAAAAAATAAAAATACTATAGACTCAGAAGAATACATACACATAAATACCCATTAAGCTGATAGCAATGGACAACATTAACATGTTGCCTTTCTTCAGCATCATAAAGAAAGCATATTTGCACTAATGGATTGAAAACAAAAATGTAATCTTACTTACTGAATATTCTGATGGTCAGCTAATATTTGCCACCATAATCCCCTTACTAGCTAAGAGAAAACCAAAGAACAGATTCACGTTAGACAAAAACAATGCCTTATTATCTCTGTTGTCTCTTGTATTGACAGCAGATCCCAGCAGATGTTCACTTTTGTTATTATGCATAGCACAGACTTCTGTATAAACCACAGCACCAAGCACTCTATATTTGCATTGATGTTTTTCTTTCGACCCTTTGATTGAAATGATATTATTATTATGATCACTTAGTATTTATTGAGCATCCACATGAGTGCATTGCACAGCTTCATAATACAAAAAGACAGCGCCAATGCTATACAGAGAGATTTGATTTCTTAAAAATAACAAAACTCCCCTTACTCACATTAGGTTATTACCTAAGAAATGTTCAGTTTTAGTCTTGCATGGTTACCTATTTCACAAAATTAGATCAATTTTAATGACACCATTAAATGACAATGTCTCCATTCAGAAAATGGACCAAATGAAATACATTCTTTAGGTAGTTAAAAAGCATGAAATAAGACTTGGCAGAATGCTCAGTTATTTCTGTATGATTATAGATAGAAATAAGAAAGAGGCATGTAGTTAAAATCCAGATGTTAGAATTTTTATGAAAATGTTTTTCTTCCTGGGGCAACCTATTTTTCAGGTAAAAAGAAAAAGAAAAAACGCAGCAAAAGACAAATATCACTATAAACATGCTCAGAGAACCATTTGCCATATAAGCAACAAAAGGCATCTTGTATATCTAAAGTGACGCTAGGCTCTGAAAACAACCTAGAAATTACACATTCAGAGACTTCCCCTTGTATGCAAAGGATGCAGATTAATACTATTTATTAAAAGGTGAAGCTCTCAGATAATTTTTATATCGGCATCATTAGTGAAATCAGCACAATCACCAACACTTTTGACTTTCAGGTATAATCTCAGTCTTTGTAGAAGTAGTTTATTCCTGTTCAGGATGAAGTGTCAGTGTGTAGAACCTGGCATTAGACACTCTTGTACTAATAAATAGGATGTCAACGTGACCAAAATATCTAGCCTGGAATTCTAAAATATGTGTGATGTTTAATTTGGGTGTCAACTTGATTAAATTAAAGAATACCTGGAGAGATGAAAAGCTTTAATCTGGATGTTTCTGTGCGAGTTTGTCCAGACAAGATTGGGTTCAGTCTGTGGACTGAGTGGGAAAGATCCACTCTCAGTGTGGATAATTACCATCCAGTTGGCTGGGAGCTGGGATAGAACAAAAAGAGGAAAGAATTTCTTCTCTCTCCTGGAGCTGGGGCACACTCTTCCTCTGCCTTTGGATATTAGGATCCCAGGCTCCCTGGCCTTGGGACTCTAGGACTTACTCCAGATGCACCCCAGGTTCTCAGGACTTTGGCCTCTGGTAGAGAATTACACCATCAGCTTCCCTAGTTCTGAGGCATTGGGACTTGAATTGAGCAGCTCTACTGGCATCCAGGGTCTCTAGTTTGCAGATGACTTGTCATGGGACTTCTCAGCCACCATAATTTCATGAGCCAATTCTCCTGATAAATCCCCTCTCATATCTATAGCCCTATCTTTATCTATTTCTATATCTAAATCTAATCTATATTCATATCTATCCGTATCTGTCTATACTCTATTGATCTGTCTCTCTGGAGAACCCTGAATAACGCAATGTTTTAAATGCCTTAAAAATATTCACATTATTTAGCCCAGAGACTGAAAATTGTTTGGTAATGAATTTATTTAGTTACCTCAGCAATATTTATTAAATACTTAATGCATATTTGGTATTGACCTAATTGCTAGAGATTCAGTGTTGAAAAATAAACAAATCTAAAAATATGTTGTTTCGACTTTCAAAAGGCTTATATTCTATTTAAAAAAGGGGCATATTTTAAAATAAAAAATAAACACACATGCAGAATTATAAGTACTAATAAAATGAAGGAAGAAAAAATATAAGACCTTCTGAGAGCATAACATTATGCATGGTACCCAATTTAGATTAATATTAGGATCAAGGGAACTTTCCAAAACAGGGTTTTCCCAGGCTCCACCTACAACCTCCTCTTCTTTCAGTTTGCGTTTTCAGCTTTTTTCACTATGACCCTTTTTTGACCTCATTAATAACAAGTTGATTGTACTTTCTCCTTTTTTCCCAATCCATCAGTCCTTTTTTTTCACCTACTAATTATTCTGCTTATATTTCATGGTGCATTACTTTAATATCCCTCTGCCCTATCCCCTAAATCCCAATTCCTCTATCTTCTTGTTGCTTCCATCTAGCAAACTCCACTCAAGAGAACTCCTCCCCACTCACCCTGTCTGCTCTCGAGCTCTGAGTGCTGCTGGAGGAAGATCAACTGCAGAGTGATCTCTCATTCACAAAACTTGAACGGGTCCTTAAAATCACCTGCTTGTCCTATTGAATCTCAAACTTTCTCTTCTCATCTCAAATTTTCCTCTGCCCTTCTACCATTTCACACTTAACTCCTCTGCTACTTCAAAAAGAAAATAGAAATGATCACATTAAACCATCATCTTCCCAGTACTAAAATACAACCTGCCCAATGCACAATGTACAATGGCATCCATCTTTTATTCTTACTACTTGTTGCTATAAAAGAGAGCCCTTTATTCCTAGGTAAGTATAATTTCTCTCTCACTTTCTTTGGAAACCTAGATACTGAACTTTCTCCCTCTTGATATTTTATCTCTCAATCTCAAAAAGACATTTTTTTCCCCCTCATTGAAAGAAAAAAATATTTTTTAAAAATCTCGACTGCACATTTCCTCTAATTAAAATTTCTCTCTCTGGTTCCCTTCAGAGCTGCTTTTATGAAAAGTGTTTATATTTATAATCTCTAATTCAATACTTCCTACTGTCTCGGATATTTTCTGGTCCCTTGGCTTCCATGGAATTGCACATTTCTTGCTTTCCTCTCAACTCTCTGGTCCAAATGCCTCAAACCCAGCGAAACCCATGATGTAACTCTCAGTCCAAGTCCAAAGGCTTCAGAACAGGGGCAGGCAGTGGGGCAGTGGCTGCTGGTGCCAGTTCCAAAGTACAAAGTTCTAATGCCCAAGGAAAGGAGAAGAAGGATGCCTCTGCCCCAGAAGAGAAAAAGAAAGAATTCACCTTTACTCTGCCTTTTTGTTCTATCTGAGCCCTCAGCCAATTGGATGTTACCCTCCCACAGTGGATGAGGGCAGATCTTCCTTATTCGGTTCACCAATTCAAATGTCAATCTCTTCTAGAAATCCCGTCACAGACATACCTAGAAATAATGTTTTACTGGCTATCTGAGTATCCCTTAATCTAGTCAGAGTTGACACAAAAATTAATCATCTCATTGCCTAAGCCAGAAACTTAGGAATTACTTTGACTTCCCCACTTCCTTCCCAAATCCAATCTGTTACCAAGTCCTGTCAGTTTAATCTTTCAAGTATCACTCACATATGTCTACTTTTGTCCAGCTCTACCGTTACCACCCTCATTCAAAGTATTGTCATTTTTCCTTTCAACTACTGCAACGAGTTTATACTTGTTCAGCTGCAACTTCCTCATTCAAGCAGAATTATATTCTTGAAATACAAATCTCTTCATGTCATGCCCCTACTAGAAATATGTCAAAGGCTTTCTTATCTTCTTGGATAAAGAAGACTGCTTCATAAAGCCTGAATGATTCTGTATTAGTAAGCTCTATTTACCTCACGGTTTCCATCTTACGTTATTCTTCCAGTATCCTCTTTACGTTGCCGTCACTCTTGGCTTTGTTTCAGTCCCACAAATGAGAAGCCTCACAATATTTTTTATCTGGCTGTGTGCTTCTCTGAACATGCTGTTCTGTCAGACTATAATTTAAGTTACCCTTTTGAGAGTGAAATGGCCCTCTGTTAATAATAATGCAGGGATAATAGGAATAAACAAGAATGATTCTGCCTCAGTTTCAATTGAAGCCTTAATATAATAGTGATTAAGGTACGACAGTGATTAGGAAAAGGATTTATCACCACCTCGATACCACTTATAGTATTTAATGACTCACCCATGTAACACACCTGCAATACTCTATATTTGGGGCTGCCACATTCACCATGATTCTGCACAGATCTCCAACCCCATAATTTCTTCATTATACATTCTAGTGAAGTTGGGTCCATGAATTTACATATTTTGTTATATTGCATTTAATATAAATCATGTTTCTATTATTTCTACTTTATATTACTTTATATTACAGTTAGAATATTTTTTAATTTTTTTTTCAATTATGTGAGATAGTGCTTCCATCTAAATATTTGTGTTCCCTCCCCAAATTCATACATTGAAACCTAAGCCTCAATTTGATAGTACTGAAGGTGGGGCCTTTTGGGAGGTAATTAATCTTTGGGGCTTCACCATCTTAGATGGAGTTAGTACCCTTATAAAAGAGCCCCCGGGGAACTGGCGAGCCCCTTCCACCATGTGATAATGCAGCAGAAAGTGGGCCCTCACCAAATAAAAATCTGATTGTAATTTAACCTTGAATTTAAAATTCTCCAGAACTGTGAGCAATGAACTTCTATGGTTTATAAGTGACTGAACCTAAGGTATTTTGTTATAGTACCCAAACACACTAAAACAATTAGACTAAAATCACTGATGAATTTAATTTCAGGATAGATAAAAAATTGTACATGATATTCATCATATAAACGAGGCATTTGACTGATGAGGTAGACAGCCACAGAGGAAGTGAATGTGGGAAGAAGTGAGCAGGGAGAGAATAAGTGCAGTTGGGTCATACCCTCATCCTCCTCTCAACAGACTATCACCTGAAATAGGACCAAACTCGAGGGAAAAGAAGATCGACAACTAAGCTATATTTGGAAATTTCACTCTTTGAAGTGATGATGTTATGTATCAACATGGCTAAGCTATGATCCTCAGTTAATCAAATCCTAATCTAGGTGTTTCTGTGAAGAGACTTTGTATATGTACTGAACATGTCCAATGGATTCACTTTATTTTTTTATTTTTTTATTTTTTTGAGACAGTGTCTCACTTTCTTGCCTGGGGCGAGTGCCGTGGCGTCAGCCTAGCTCACAGCAACCTCAAACTTCTGGGCTCAAGCGATCCTACTGCCTCAGCCTCCCAAGTAGCTGGGACTACAGGCATGTGCCACCATGCCCGGCTAAT
>CAUYSK010019925.1:0-35475 GCA_963575035.1 Avahi laniger | reverse complement strand
GTTTGATCTCGCATTTCTCTTTCAAGAGTGTACTTCTTGTATAGATTATTTTAAATAGATTTTTATTTTTCTTCTTCTTTTTAAATTTAGAGATAGGGTCTCACTCTGTCACCTAGGCCGGAGTGCAGTGGCCCAATCATAGCTCATTGTAGCCTCGAACTCCTCAAGGGATCCTCCCGCCTCAGCCTGTTGAGTAGCTAGGACTACCGACTGGAGTCACCACGCCTGGCTAATATTTTTATTTTTATTTTTTGTAGAGACGGGTTTTCACTATGTTGCCCAGGCTGGTCTCTAACCCCTGGGCTCAAGCAATCCTCCTGCCTGGGCCTCCCAAAGTACTGGATTAGAGGCGTGAGCCACCATGCCAGGTAATTTTTATTTTTCTTAAAGTAAAATATAGACATCTTTTTTTAAGTTAAATAGTTCTAAAAGGCTTATAACAACAAAAAAGTATTTCTCTGCTTCATCCCACCCCATCCCAATGCCTCCAGACTTCTACCCCAGAAGCACCACTTTTAACTCTTTTAGTAATTTTTTTCTAGCATTTACATGTTTCCATGTTTGTAAGGAAATTTGTCTATACTGTTATCTTTTGATTAATCAATTTTAAACAGTATTCATTGAATTCTTATGGTAGATGAGGAATTAGTTCTCAAACTTTATCATCCTCTTCCTTCCCCATACACCCAATATTACGATTTTTTATTAAATTAACAATCTGTATTTAGGTTCTTCTTCTTTTTTCTCTCTCTGTATTTAGGTTCTTATGCCTATTTATAGCTGAACATTTCATTCTAGCAACTAGACTAGAAATTTTGCAATGATATGCTTTGGTGTGCATCAATTTTCATATATTGAGCTGAGCATTCAGTGAATCCTTTCAGTCTGGCAAATCATTTCCTTTAGTTCTGGGAAATGTTTTTGAATTATTCACTGAACATTTTACTCGTTTTACTCTGTTTTTTCTTTCTGGACCACCTATATATAGATAGTAGATTTCTACCACACAGTGATTACTACTATTAATATTTTCATGTATTTCATTCCAATTTTCTATTTATATATGTTTAATAATTGAGATCATAATCGAATAGTTAGTTTTGCATTCTTAATTTTTACTTAACATATTAACATAATTTAACATAACATTAACCATTCTTCTAAGACCTTAAAAATTCTTTATAAGTATCATTTTTATTTGTATGATATTTTAAGCTCTTGAGCAACACCTATGCTATTCTTTAGTAAACAGTAGAGGAGTATTTGACTTTAGCCATCTGTTTTCATAGCTGTCAGAATAATGTTAGGTTTTGTTACTGTATGTCTGTGGGTATTAAAAGAACAATAGTAAGCATGTTTGTATATGCTTATAACCTGAGGGGAAAAACACAGTTCATGAAGTATTCATAAACTTGTTAAAAATAGTCCAAAGATGCTTAAGCATAGAGTTTCCCCAAATCCAGATTTTGGTTGTGATTTTTAGTATTCTGACAGTAGAATGAATCTCGGTAGCGAAGACTAATTGGGAGAGAAAGGGAAGGAAGAGCATTTCAGTTCCCTAGCCTTCCATCAGTTCCTGGAACATGCCAAACTCTTTCTTGTCCCAAACCTTTGTGACCGATGTTTCCACTGTCTGAAGTTTTCCCTCACCTGTTCTCATGTCCTTCCTTAAGAAGGAGCCACAAGGCCAGACGCGGTGACTCATGCCTGTAATCCTAGCACTCTGGGAGGCTGAGGCAGGTGGATCGTTTGAGCTCAGGAGTTCAAGACCAGCCTGAGCAAGAGCGAGACCCCGTCTCTACTAAAAATAGAAAGAAACTAGCTGGACAACTAAAAATACATAGAGTAAAAATTAACCAGGCATGGTGGCACATGCCTGTAGTCCCAGCTACTCAGGAGGCTGAGGCAGGAGGATCGCTTGAGCCCAGGAGTTTGAGGTTGCTGTGAGCTATGATGACGCCACGGCACTCTAGCCCAGGCAACAGAGTGAGGCTCTGTGAGTCTATATATACGTGTGTGTGTGTGTGTGTGTGTGTGTGTATGTGTATATAAATAGAAGGAGCCACAACTTAAATGTCACTTCCTCAGAGAGACCTTCCCCAACCACTCTATCTGCAGTAGCCCCTCAAACTCTCTCATAAAACTCTCTTTTTTCCTATCTCCACATAGCAAAAGAAGATGTTAAAATTTTACTCTCTGTGCTTTTCTTTCTTTGCTAAACCTCAGGATCCTTCCCTAGAGACCAAAGGCATTGAGAGGAATTAGGGTCCTTATGGGAGGACTGCAAAGAGCAAAAACAGTATTTAGTGTTTGTAACTTTCCAACTAGCTTCTTAGGGAAGGCCCTGAGAGAAGCCCTAAGCAAGACAGTGATACAGGGAGAATCAGATGACTACCCTTCCCCAGCTTTCAAACTGTAGGTGAGAAACTCCTGGCTGGGACATTGGGTAGAGAGAAAGGAATGTGAGGGGAAGAAGTTGATGGAGCTCAGGGGCTGTGAAGAGAAAGAAAAGGAGAGAGGGGGAATCTGAGGAGATGATCCAGTGGAAAGTTAGTCCATGAGATGGGCCACACAAGTTGGCTTTCCTATGACACTGCCTATGCCAGCCAAACACTGACACTATGCTCTGAAATTTTGCTGAGCTCGCACCTAAACTGTGCCGTATACACACTCTCGTTGTCAACAGCCCAGGACAGCGTAATGCCATTAATATAGATGGTGAGATCCTTACTACCTCCCCCAACCCTGAAGGGCAGTAGCAATGATGGAGGGAAAGTCCCAGAACCATTACTTGGGTAAAGCTGGACAACAGAAAAACCCACCCTGGCTACTCTAATATTATTTTAATCACATTATGAAATTATTTTATGTAAGTATCACTTTACTTATTTATCTCCCTCACTAATGTGTAAATCCACAAGAGTAGAAATCTGATTGCTCTTTTCTGTGGTGTATCCTGGACATTGAAAGCAAGTCCTGGGCCTATAATATTTGTTGAATGGATAAATCGAATAGTCTTAATTATGGAAAATATGAATTATAGATTTTATATAAATATTTCAGGTACTGTCCGTAAAGTAACTCAAGATTAACTTTAAGGACTAGCAAGTATGAGTCATTAAGGAAAACTCTTACAAATTTATAATTAATAAATCACTCATCTATAAACATTTTTAAAAATTCATGTGGCTTTTAGGTATTTTATTATCATAGTACTGTACTTAAAACTGATACATATTTTAAAAATTCTTACTATGGAAAAATTCAAACGTATACAAAAGCAAAGAAAATAGTATTATATAATAAAAATACCCTAGGCAAAATATGATTTTATAATTCTGCAGCCCAACAATGTCAATAAATATTCTATGATTTGGGATAAAAGTATTTTGGAAAATGTGGTTTTAGAATTCCACAGCCAAACAATGTTAATAAATAAATACCCCGGGTCATCCATTATCAGTTCATGGCCATTACAGTTCTATGTACTTCCTCCTACCTCTCATCCTCCACTAAATTATTTTGAACCAAATGCCAGCATCCTATTATTTCATCTCTCTCTCTTTTTTTTTTTTTTTGGAGACCAGGTCTCACTCTGTCACTTGGGCTAGAGTCCAGTGGTGTCATCATACTTCACTGCAACCTCAAACTCCTGCACTCAAGCGATCCTTCTGCCTCTGACTCCAAGTAGCTGGGACTATAGGTGCACACCACACCTGGCTAATTTTTGTAGAGACAGGGTCTCACTACTTTGCTCAGGCTGGTCTCGTACTCCTGGCCTCAAGCAATCCTCTTACTTCCACCATCCAAGTGCTAGGATTACAAGTGTGAGCCATTGCACCTAGTCTATTTAATCTCTTAATATTTTGGTATATATCTCAAAGGACTGAAAAAAACCCCACAGGCCCTAACATACTTAAAACATTAACATAATTATTTAATATCATCAAATAACTATCTAGTCAATGTTCCTACTTTCCTGGTTGTCTCATAAATGTTCCTTTTTCACAAGGGGTTTGTTGAAATGAGGATCAAAACAAGAACCAGAACCAAACATTTCATTTGGTTAATATGTCTCTTTTTTCTGTTTTGTGTTTTTTGAAGATTATCTTTTTTTTTGAAGATTTTACTGAAGTATTGCAAACAGAAAAGTAAACAAATGAAGCTCAATGAATTTTCAAAAACTAGCACTTCTATGTAAAACACACTCCAGAAGCCCCTATTATTCTTCCTGTCAGTCACTGCCACCCAAGGGCAACCACTAACCTAAATTCTAGCACTATAGATTAGTTTTATGTAAATGGATTCAGATAGTATATACTCTTTGGGGTCCGGCTTTTTTTACCGTGAGATTTATCCATATTTTTTAGTATAATTTTTATTTCTTCATTTTCATTATTGTACAATATTTCATTCTGTGAATATTCCAGTTTCTTTTTCCCATGTATTTTACTATTAATAAGCATTTGGATTGTTTCTGGCGTGGAACTATTACTAATTGTGCTGCTGTGAACACTCTAGTATATGTATTTTCATGGACATATGTTCACAATTCTGTTGTGTATATAGCTAGAAGTAGAATTGCTAAGTCATAGGGTTTGCATATCTGCAGCTTTAATAGATAATACGAAACTGATTTCTATGGCCTATCTATCTGCCCTGGTGGGTTTTTTTGTCTGTTTTTTTCTCTTTTCTTTTTTTTATTTTTTCTTGATTTAATTTACTGCTTACCTATACAACTCTAGCTGCAAGTCTGCCCTGGTGTTAACATCATATTGCCTTAATCACTATAGCTTAAATAATAATTCTTAATATTTTATAGTATAAATTTTCCAGATTCTTCTCCGAGATTGGCTTGGCAGGTGCAGTGGTTCATGCTTATAATCCCAGGACTTTGGGAGGCTGAGGTGGGAGGATCACTTCAGGCCAGGAGTTCAAGACCAGCCTGCACAACATAGCAAGACCCTCTCTCAAAAAATTTTTTTTAAATATCCATATGTAGTGATGCATGCCTGTAGTCCTAGCTACTGGGGAGGCTGAGGCAGGAGGATTGCTTGAGCCCAAGAGTTTGAGGTTACAGTGAGTTTGAGGTTATAGTGAGTTATGACTGTGCCGCTGCACCCCGTTTGGGTGACAAAGCAAGACCCTGCCTTTAAAAAAAAAAAAAAAAAACAGATTGGCTTGGATCTTCCTGTGCCTTTGCATTTTCATGTAAAATTTTATAAAAAGTGTGTCATAATTTGTCAATTCTAAGTCCTCTTTAATCCATAGGTTTCTCCTTCCTCTCTTTTTTATTTTGCAATTTATCTGTCAAAGAAATTGAGTCAATTGTGCTGTAGTGTTCTGAACATTCTAAATTTTGCTGATTGTATTCTTACAACATGATTTAACATGTTTGTCCTCTATATCCCCTATATTTCCTGTAAATGGTAGTTACATCTAGAGGCTTGATCAGATTTAGCAAATATACATTTGACAAACATTTACTAAGCGCTGTGCTTGCTGCCAGGTGGGATACGAAAATGACTAAGGCATCATTCCTAAACTATTGCTTCTTACAAATACAGAAGGTTAAGATTCAAATAAGTGTCTTTAAAGAGTGGTAAACTACTCTGGCAGCTCAGATCAGGGATTGGTTATTTCCAATGTGTGTAAAGAATGGAAATGAGGGAAAGTTTTGTGAAGGTAATGACATTTCAGCTGGGCTTAGAAATTGCTAGAGCACTGGCAAGTTAGTATTGTTGTAAGCGTCAACAGCTGTGACAACTGTGTGAGCTGGAGTTAGTGGCAGGTGAGAGTAGAGGCTGGAAATGTGGTGTAGCGGGTTGAGTGGTGACCCCAAAAAGTTATGTCCTAATCTTAGGAGCCTGTGAATGTTACATTATTTGGAAGAAGTGTCTTTGCAGATGTAGTTAAGCTAAGGATGAGATGAGATCATCTTGGATTACCCAGCTGTGTCCTAAATCCAATGACAACTGTCCTTATAAGAGACAGAAGGGGAAAAGGCACATGAAGGAGAAGACAATGTGAAGATGGAGGCAGAGGTTGGAGTTATGTGGCCACAAGCCAAGGAGGCTGGCAACTACCAGTACCGGGAAGAGGCAAAGAATGGATTCTCCCCCAGATCCTCTGTGGGGTATGTGGCCCTGCCAACACCTTAATTTTGAACTTCTGGTCTCTAGACTGTGACAGAATAAATTTGTTGTTTTAAGCCACTAAATCTGTGGTATTTGTTGTGGCAGCTACAGGAAACTACTACAGGTGGTTTGGGTATAGAATGCAATACGGTGGAACTTTACCTTATACGGTACTAGGAGTCAAATTATACATTTCTTTAATAAGTATGTTAGGCTCATGCGAGACTCTGGGGCAGTGGTAACTAGAAACACATTAGGAATGTCCCTTCTCTTTGGGAATTATCCTCCTCCCACTCCAGCAAAGTATTATAAAACTGACTTTAAATTTTGGTTCATTATTAATTACTTAGGTGTCCTTTCTCTTTAGCTATTACCACAAAATTTTGAGCTGTTGGGTTCAGAATTCAGATTTTAATTTTGAATATATAACAAGACAATAGATTAGATTAGTTCAAAAGACATTATTTTCCCAAACATTACCAATTAGGAAATAAGTGCCAATCTGCCACAGCTGGGCTTCCTTTTTTTTTTTTTCCTTTAACATATACATACATTTCTTTCAATTGATTAGGAACTCCTGACTCAGCTCTGTGATAAACTCTATCTAGGGTAATGGAAGGGACTTAGAGCACAGATAAACCAAAATAATTTATATTTGGCTTCAGGTATATTAGAATACTCATATTTGAATATGTGTCTAATTTTCCTATCTGGGGTAAGGAATCATTTTAGTGCATTACTGTTCTCTGCTTCTAAATTCGTTGTCTAGGTGGTTTACACCTCATACTTGTTTGTGTAAGGGTGGTCAAGGTTATACCACAGATCTTCACATTGCCCACTTTCTCTCATCATTCTGGGCTCTGCTCAAATGTCACCTCTTCAAAGAGGCCTTTCCTGACCATCCCATTTAAAACAGCCCCTTACTATATTACTTCTTGTTCCCTTATTCTGGTTTTTTTCCTTCATATCACTTATTTACTTATTTGTTTATTGTCTGTTTTCTTCACACAGCTAGAATTTAAGCTCCATGAAGACAGAAACTTTTGTCTTTTTTGTCCACTGCTGTATCCCCAGCACCTTTATAACACCCAGTACTTAGAAGGTACTCAATAAATATTTGTCAAGTCAACAAATGAGTGTATGAAAGAATCACAGGTTTTGGAATCAGAAAGTCCTGGGTTCAAATTACAACTCCACTCTTTTTGTGCAGTTGTTAAGTTACTTAACCTCTCTGAGTCACAGCTTTCTTATCTTTGGTAAGTGGGGAATATCCATTTCAGGGTGTAATTGTGAAGATTAATGAAGGATCTATGTAAAATGCAAGATACACAGTAGACCCTCAAAATTGTTACTTTCTTTCTTTCCACCTTTTCTGTACTGAGACTATATTAATATTATCCTTTCATATCTAGTACCTCCACTCCAACCAGAGGGAAACTTATCATGAAGCTAATGAAGTTTAAACTTCAGAGCCCCTCACTTGCACAGGCCCCGACCTGGGAGTTATAGAGGGGCAGCCAGTTGCACTCTGGAAGCATTTCTACATAAGCGTTTCTGATAAATAGCCTAAAGAGATCTCAGAAGAAAGGGGCCCAAATCTCCAAGTCTTGAGTCATTTGTTGCGATTTATTTTCTCTACATTTTCTTGTTTTTGTTTTACATAGTGTCTGGCTCTATGGCCAGGGCTAGAGTGCAGTTGTAGCATCATAGTTCATTGCAACATCAAACTCTTGGGCTAGAGCAATCCTTCTGCCTCAATCTCCCCAGTAGCTGGGACTACAGGCACACGCCACCAAGCCTCGCTAATTTTTCTATTTTTTGTAGAAATGGGGTCTCACTATGTTCCTCAGGCTGGTCTTGAACTCCTGGCCTTAAATGATTCTCCTGCCTTGGCCCCCCAAAGTGCTGGGATTACAGGCATGAGCCACTGTGCCAGGCCTCCAAATATTAATTTTGATTGCTAATCTTGTATTCATAATTTGTATTCTATTTCTTAAAGAGGTCTCCCAAATTGTATGTTTAAGGCCCTACAAAACAGAATCCACCCTTGACCCATTTATAGATTACATTAATAAATGGAGCATAAATGTATTCAGAAATTCTGCATTAATACTCAGAGGAGCTGCTACAAGGTGATTGTCTACTCTGTTGGCACTAGTAACTTAAAGGTTTTTAAAACTATGTATTTGCATATACCACCAGGAAGCTTGCAGTAATTTAAAAAAAAGTATTTTCTTAATAGATTTTATTACCAGATTTTTTTGTTGTTGTTAAGACAGTCTCGCTCTGTCGCCCAGGCTAGAGTGCCATGCCATGGCGTGGCGTCAGTCTAGTACATAGCAATCTCAAACTCCTAGGCTTAAGCAACCCTCCTGCCTTGGCCTCCCAGAGTGCTAGGATTACAAGAGTGAGCCACCATGCCCCGTCCTAACTTGCTGTAATTTTTACCTCCGTTTCCATCCAAAGGTTTACCTTTAGGTGAAACTGCATTGTAAAAAAAGGTCTCTGGGGACAGGCGCGGTGGCTCATGCCTGTAATCCTAGAACTCTGGGAGGCCAAGGTAGGGGATGGGGAGAGATCGCTCGAGATCCGGAGTTCAAGACCAGCCTGAGCAAGAGTGAGACCCCTGTCTCTACTAAAAGTAGAAAGAAATTAGCTGGACAACTAAAAATATATAGAAAAAATTAGCCGGGCATGGTGATGCATGCCTGTAGTCCCAGCTACTCGGGAGGCTGAGGCAGAAGCATTGCTTGAGCCCAGGAGTTTGAGGTTGCTGTGAGCTAGGATGACGCCATGGCACTCTAGCCCAGGCAACAGAGCAAGACTCTGTCTCCAAAAGAAAAAAAAAAAAGAAAGGTCTCTAAGTACCTGTTTGATAAAGCATCAACTTGGTTAAGGGATTCTCCTACTGAATTTCCATTTGCATCAATAATAGGATTCAGGGCATTGTTTTTGGCTGCGGTCTTTGATCTGCCACTTGAGAAACCTAAAAGTATTTAAGCTGGTAAATCATTATCCCTAATCACACTCTTCCTTAAAGACCCTGTAAAATGTATGTTCTGGCTCTAACTTTCCAACAACAATGAGGTTGCTGGTGGATGCAAAGCATCATAAATCACCAAGGAGAAAATTCCTTGTCTGAAAAGTAATGACTGAAGTAGGCTGACAATACTAGTACCAGTACAGAGTGGTAGTTTTCTACTACGGATTTGAATGTTCACGAAAGCCTTGTTTAGCTGTGGCCTGTCTCATCTCCATCTTCTTCTTAAGAGTTGTTAGCTTTCCCAGTTTGGAAACTTCCCCCGGGTCCTGGCCTCCGCCTGGCAGACCCCCAGTCTGAATCGCTCCTAACCCCCACCCCAGCCAGGTCTCTGACGCGTCTTTGCCCTCGCGGTCCATGTCCCCACCGCGCACTAGGGGGAGCCCGCGGGCCGCACGGCCGCCGCAGATTCGTGTCTGTGAGGCTGCTGAGATCACCGACCTTGTTTCAACACCTGCAGGGCCCGAGGCCCTAGCTAGCAGGGGTACCTCAGAAAACATGGCTGTGTGTGCCCTCTCCGTGTTCAAGAGCGCCACCCCACACCTCCAGCAGCCAGATACACCCGCCGCCCTCACAAGTGCGCCCGGGTGTGCCTCAGCTGGTACCTTCCCTGCCCAGGAAAGGCTGGTTACTGGGCCCCTGGGGCTCCCCAGACAACCCAGTCCCGCCCGCCGCCAGCTCAGGCCTGGGCCACTCGCGGTCCCACTGCCCCCTCCCTGTCCGGCTCCAGGCAAAACCCGGAGCGGCTACCTCTTGGCGGCTCCCGGGAGACGGCGCGGCGCGGCGGACTGGGCATGCGCAACGCGCAGGGCCGGCTCGCTGCACAAGCAGGAAGCGTTCGCGGTGATCCCGGCGGCTGCGCTGGGGTATGCGGTACCGGCTAGCGTGGCTGCTGCACCCCGCACTGCCCAGCACCTTCCGCTCCGTCCTCGGCGCCCGCTTCCCGCCCCGGGAGCGCCTCTGTGGGTAAGCGGAGCGGAGCGCCTGGGCCCTCGGGGCCCGTAGGTCACGGTGGTTTGGCGCTCGGGTTGCAAAGTGGTGATTCAGCACTTAAAGCCGCCGCCGCCGCCCCTCACGCCGCCGGTCCCGCCGGCCTGGGGCCCGGACGACCGCGCTGAGGCCGCGCTAGCGCCGGGAAGCGCGGCTCGCCGGCCGGAAGCGAGGGTCCTGGCC
Source organism: Avahi laniger (assembly GCA_963575035.1). Taxonomy (NCBI): domain Eukaryota; kingdom Metazoa; phylum Chordata; class Mammalia; order Primates; family Indriidae; genus Avahi; species Avahi laniger. The sequence goes on along the minus strand of CAUYSK010019925.1, from coordinate 25,125 downwards.
CAGAGTGGGGGCGTCCCTCGGCTGATGAGGGCAGACGGGGCCGTGACCCGGGGTCACGGGCCGTGTGCCACAAGTGCGAGGGGCTCGGGGTGCGGACGGAGTCACCTCGGCCTGCTCCCGGGGGCCGCGCCACTGTCGGGGAGTCTGCCTGTGAGGGGCCGGGAACCCGCCACTGGCCTCCGTACTACTGGGTAGAGGATTCGGGCCAGTCCTGGGAGACCGCTTCTCACCTTGCTCTCAGCCCTGTCCTTTCCTATGGGCACTAAGCTTCCAGGACTGTGTGGAAATGCCCGCGTTGGTAATTGTAAAAGTTTGCCTGCCTCCGCTTAGTCGAGTAGATGAGTGTTGTGTTCTTGTCGGGGGGTATTTGGAAGCCGAAAGATAACTTGGGATCCTCCAGAGCAGTTCCCTTGTTTTACACTTGAGTCAACTGAGGTTTAGAGAGATTGTGTGATTTCCCAACAGTTGCAGCGATTGTGGCAAAACCAGGATTAGGACGCAGGTTTTTTGCCGTTCGGTGGCGTGCTCCCTCCACTTTACCGCTGCTCTGTGTACTCATATACTAGAAATTTGTACGAATACGTATGCTAGTCTTGTAGTGAACGCTAAATACCCTTTACTGTGAATGCAGAAGAATTGGTAAAGATAGGCGGTATTATCCTGCCCTACTTAGATACATTATTTGAACCCCTCCTGGTTTGGGTCAATAATATCCAGGACCTACTAAGTGCAGGGCATGTGATAGACCCTTTGTATACGTATGCGGTCTGCCTTCCAAGGAACTCTGAGGAATGAGATAGCTAAAAAGGATGTGTTAAGGAGGGTCAGAAGATGGGCAGTAAAGGTGGTGTGTGCTTCAGGAGCACAGGTGGAGTGGGGCTAGGCTGGCCTTTGAAGGGATGGCAGAAGGGGTGGAGTATGGCTACGGGCGTAATCTGGCCTAAGTGTGTGGGCAGTTTGTGATGGGGGACAGTGAGCAGATTAGTCTGGTTGGAGCTTTAGAGAATTTCTCTGGGGGAATTATGTGGACACAAGTCCTGTATTATAAGAGTGGATAATGCTAGCCTGGGCCTTAAATTTTAGTTGAGATTTTTCCAGTGAATAGTAGATCGGGAGCCATTAAGAGTTTTTTAGCTAGGTGGGGGGATGATTTGATGAAACTGGTAGTTTAGGAAATTAGTTTGGTGCTGTGTGCAGGATGTAAGGGAGTGGAGAGAGACCAGAGACAGAGAAACCTGTCGGGACTTAGTCTTTACTACCTGTATTAGAATGGTAGCAATGGTACTAAAAAGGGCGAATGCAAATGAAGAATCTGAGGAACTTGTTCCCTCCTGTATTTCCCACTATACCACAAAATCCACTACAACAGACAAGAGGATCCCTGAACTTAGAAAAGTCAGGGTGATGAGCATAGGCAGGGTTCCTCCTTTTGCCGTCTTTTGGCTCAGACCACTTTTGTTCATTGATAGGTTAGACTTAGCTACTTATTGTCCCCAGCGTACAGAATTTTTGATTTTTAAAGAAAGCATCAGTTTTAATAGTTTAATACAACTAAGTGGTTTGTATGTTTTAGTTACAGTTAGATTTTCTCTGTGTTCCCCACTCCTTCCAGCTATTCGCTATGATTAAGTCCAAGGTGTAGGTTGACCATCAAGAGTTTCAAGATAAGGTTCTCAGAGACGGAAGCTCTGGGGGATTTGGAGCATAATGAATGAGATAACCTCTATCATCTAGAATGCTCTACCCTAAAAATGTTAAGGAAAATACAGATCCAACCCAAGTGATCAGGGCATTGTTTTAAAAAGGAAAGTACTAACGTTTGAAGCTACCACATATTCAGATCTTAAAGAAGGTAATCAATCCTACCGTGCATAGTAGGAAGAATGTGTTCACAAGAGATGGCCACACTTTCCTCATGCTGCTGTCTTGCTTAGATACCACCAATGGTTCTGTACTATTTCAAGATCAAGTCCAAACTTCTTGACCCAGCATTTAAGCATCCTATTGGCTGGCCCTAGTCTAACTTTTCAACCTGCCTTTCCTCTTCTCCAGACTTACCAGTATAATGTCTCCTATACATGACCTATTCATTGCCAATTTTGGAATGGCCTTTCCCTCTTTTCTGTCCTTTGTATGACTAAATCCTTCCTTCTCTTTAGACTTTGTTTTACAGGTCAAACAGTTATTGTTCCCTTTTCTGAACTTAATAATTTTGAAACATCTATTTGACATTTAACCATATACCGCCTCTTATTTTTTTACTTTTTTACATTTTTTAATTTTTTTTTTTTTTGAGACAGTGTCTTGTGCTGTCACCTGGACTCGAGTGCAGTGGCATGTTTATAGCTTACTTCAGCCTCAAACTCCTGGGCTTGAGCGATCCTCCTGCCTCAGCCTCCCAAGTAGCTGGGACTACAGGGTGTGAGCTGCCATCATGCCCGGCTAATTTTTCTATTTTTTGTAGCGATGGGGTCTCGCTCTTGCTCAGGTTGGAATTTTTTGTTAAATTTTAAAAAGTTATTTTCTTTTTTTACTTTATTTTTAATCTTTTTTCTCTCATCTTTATTTCTCTAATCCCATGACAGATTATACTTGTTTAATTATTTAATATTGTACATGCCAGAGTATATAGGACAAAGAAGAATAACAAAATAAATACCTGTGTACCCATCATCTAGTTTAGGCAGTAGAACATTTCCAGTAATTTCAAAGACTTCTGTGCTTACCTCCCCAGTTGCAACCCTTTCCCTCCCCTGTAGAGGTACTGTTTTCCTATATATGGATAATAATTTCTTTAGTTTTCTTGATAGCTTTATCACATCCGAATATATTCTTTAACAGTATATTGTTTAGTTTTGTCTTTTATAGATTTTTTTTTCCTCTCTGAGTTACTGTTTTTCATTTAACATTGTTTTTGAGACTCATTCATATAGACAGATGAGTTCACTGCTGAACGGCAGTCATACGCAATATGCCCATAATTATTTTTCTATTCTGTTGTTGATGGAGATTTGGGTGGTTTATTTTTTTTTCTTATCACAAATAACCCATAGTGTTGATGTGCCCCAATACCCAATCATTGAGTATCTTCTCTACCTACATGTGTTTATTTAGAGTTCTCATCCAATCACATTGCTTTCAGTGCTATCTATAGGTAGTTTGTCCAACATGTAGCCACAAGCCACATGTGCCTATTTAAATTAAATTAACTGAAATTAACAATTCAGTTCCTCAGTTGCCCTAGCCACATTTCAGTCCACATGTGGCTAAGGGCTACCATATAAGGCAGTGCAGACTTGAACGTAACTATCATCACAGAAATTCTGTAAGATAGGCACAGTCTATATTTCGATAACTCCCAAATATATGTCTCTAGCCAGAACCTCTCCCCTTAATTTCAGACTTAGGTAATAAACTTCCTACTCAACATTTTCCCTTGGATGTTCAATATATATTTTAAACTAATCATGTCCAAAGTATACCTCAAGATCTTCTCCAAAACCACCGCCTCCCTCATGTTCACCCCATTTCAGTTAATGTCTGTCTCTACTGTTTGTTTAAGCTAATAACTTGGAGTCATCTTTGACTTCTTTCTTGTTCTTATATCCCTCATGCAGTTAGCATGTAGATCCAGATTCTGACCACTTTTCACTGTCTCCACTGCCACAACCCTGGTCCATATTACTCACTTTTACCCAGGTTAATATAATAGCCTCTTAACCAATTTCTTTGCTTCTGTACTTGCCTCTCTGCATATAATCTGTTCTTGTCGCCACTGGAAGCATGATTTTTTTGAAATCCAAATCATGTCACATCTTTACTACATAATGCTTAAAACCTTGCAGTTGATCCCCATTTTGCTCAGATTTAAAGACAAAGTCCTGACAGTGGCCAGAAAGGCCCTATGAGATCTGGCCTCTCTCCACCTCTCTGATCTTGTTTCCAAAATAATCACTCACTCCACTCCAGTTACACTGGTCTCCTTGCTTGACCCACTCTTGCCTCAGATCATTGGCACTGTTCTCTCTCTACTCAGAATACTGTTCTACCAGTGAGATCAGGGAGGGCTTCACAGAGAACATTTGAGCAGACGTCTTTGAAGGAAATAAAAAATTGGATGAACAGAGAAGGGAAGTTAAGAGAATAATTTAGATAGAAGGTGTAGCGTTAGCAAAGGTTCCGAAGTAGGAAAATTCACTGTATAATCAAAGGACAGTGAGATTTTATCCTATAGGAAGTGGAGAGCCTCAGATACTTTTTGAGCAATAGAATGACATGTGAAAGCTGTGTTTTTGGACCACTAATCTGGCTGGTTTTTGGAAGCACAGCTTGAAATGCAGGCAGAGATTGATGCAGGACAAAGAAGTAGTACACATGACAAGGAAAGGAGAGTGTCTGCAGGAGACGTGTGAAAGAAGATTCAGCTGGCTTTAGTTACTGATTGAGTGGGAGGGAATGGAGGAATCAAAGAAGCCTAAGTAAGGTCTTGAGCCTGAGTGACTTTGAGATTACTGCTGAGGTGACCCTAAACTAGGAGGGGCCACCAGAGTAGGAAAGACTCTTGTGGGGAGATTCTGCTGCAGGCTGTAAGAAGTTCAGCCAGGTGACATTTTTGTCCTGCCTGGTAGGTGGCTGGTTTTCCAAAGGCAGGCCAAGAGAACAGGGTGGTTGGGTGTAGTGGTGGGGCACAGTGGCACAGTCTTGTAGGCACTTTAGGTCTGGCTGTTATTCTCAGGAAGTCATCCAACTTCCTGAGGATAGAGGACAGGAATAAGCAGTCCTTAAGCACCCTGAAAGGGAATGAAAATGGTGATCCAGTTTGTAGGTTGGTAGCTCAGGGGAAAAGCTCAGTTAAAATATCAGAACCAGGTTGATGAATACTGAGCTGCTACTAGGGTTTTTTAAATTTTCTCTACTTAAGGATCGGAAGTGGATTCAGAGCCTAGAACAAGACTGACCTGTGGTGGAATCTAAGTAGATTCAGCTGTAAGGCTCTTGCTGCTGCTGTAAAAGGTTTAGTACAGGGGTGGGGAACCTTTTCATGTTGAAAAGCTGCATTAATTTAGCTGTAATCAAATAAGGCCACATTCCAGAAACTTCAATTAGACATACTTAAAAATGTACATTATTTTGTAAAAATCTAACTACTATATACTTAATAATTTCAAAAAAAATGAAAACAATTTGTTAATTTTAAAGTTAACCAACCTTTTAATGACTTTGTTGTGTCTGCTTTTTGTTGGAAAGTATTTGAATATTCGGTTGCAGCATGGAGGTCCAGCAGTTTCAGTTGATCCTCTAGATGGGTATCAGTCATTTGTGACCTTAAGGGTGTCTTGATTTGGGTTAGGTAGATTCACAGCAATAAGTGGTTGAAAACAAGAAAGCATTTTTTGGGCATGTTGCCAAAGGCATGGGTATCTTACTGCATTTTTCCATATTTCAAGTGGATCTTGCTTACTGTCAAACAGTGACTTTAAAATGTCATCTACTGAGAGCTCAATCAATTCCACCTGTAGTTCTTTAGATGCCTTGGTGAAATCAACTAGGTGAGGCTGAAATGCTAATTTGGGTGTAATGTCATAATTCTCAAAGTCAGTGAGCCTTTCATTTATTCTCCAATTAATAGGTCTATAACAGCTGTGTATTCTTCAAATGATTCCCATATATCATCCTGCTCATCAATGACCTTTGCTAACTGGGGAAAATGTTCATCTGAAATTTCCTTTTGAAGAAGAAGTGTTTTGAAAAAAGATAGCTTTTTTTGAAATGCTTGGATTTTTTTGCCACATATCATATATAGATTTAGTTTTACGTTGCAAAGAAATATTCAAGTCATTTTATTTGACATGCTGCATTCCTATAGAAGTCTTTCAATAATTCACCTGGCTGATTCTGTTCTTCATACAATTTAACCATCTATCCTCGCAGAGATAAAATCTTGGCTAACAAATGTTCCTGCTTTAGCCAATGCACTTTAGAATGATAAAGCAAATCCACACTGAATACCTCATCGTTCAACTTTAGCATGATACCAAACTGACCGTGCTGTGTTGCATTTGCATGAATATAGTTAACAAGAGTTATAACTTGTTGCAAAGTGCTACTTAAAATGGCAGCTTTAGCACAGAGACTTTGCTGATGCAAGATACAGTGAAAAGAAATGAGAGCATCTGGATCTGTTTAATACCTTTATTATCCATACAGTAAACCCTTCATGTTTTCCTGTCATGGAAGGTGCTCTATCTGTATACTCACTAAATTTACCAAATGCAGTCCAACTTCATGACTTTTATCTTGAAAGTTATTGAGTGTTTCTATTCCCCCTGTTCTGTTTGCAAGAGTGCCCAAAGTGAGTAGCTCTTCGCAGCAAAGAAAATCTGTTATGACCCAAGTGAAGTATAAAACCTGCTCAGAGAGTTGGAGCTTATTCTCACTAAGGGGCCGCAAAAAGGGAGGATTGGCCATGTCATCTTTGATCAGAAGAGTGATCAGTACCGTGAAAGCCCCGGGGGCCATTAGCTTCTACAGTCAAGCTGTATTAGTTCACAGGACAGTTTATATTTCAGGACAGATAGGCATGGACCTGTCAAGTGGACAGCTTTTGCCAGGAGGGGTAGCAGCAGAAGTTAAACAAGCTCTTAAAAACATGGGTGAAATTCTGAAAGCTGCAGGCTGTGACTTCTCTAATGTGGTCAGTATTATCTTCCTCATAAACTAATCTTTTACTGAAGCTTTGCTGTTATACCACAAAGGAAACTAGAGCTATTTTGAAAATAAAAACTGTTAAGAGCACCAATTGATTATAAACATTGATATCAGCTTTCAAAGAATATTCTTTATTATTACATCCCTTCAATTCATGAAACAATTATATAATCACTGCTGCCTCTGAAAGTACTAGGATTACAGGTAAGCCCCAGCTCCTGGCCTGCCTCTCTCTTGCCTCCTCTCTCCCCCTCCCCCACCCCCCCTCCCTCCTTTCCTTTCTTTCCTTCCTTTCCTCCCTTTCTTTCCTTTCTTTCTTTCTTTCCTTTCTTTTGACAGAGTCTCACTCTGTTGCCTGGGCTAGAGTGCCATGGCATCAGCCTAGCTCACAACCTCAAACTCCTGGGCTCAAGTGATCCTCCTGCCTCAGCCTCCCGAGTAGCTGGGACTACAAGCACCCGCCACCAGGCCTGGCTAATTTTTTATCTTTAGTAGAGACAGGGTCTCGCTCTTGCTCAGGCTGGTCTTGAACTCCTGAGCTCAAACAATCCACCCGCCTCGGCCTCCCAGAGAGCTAGGATTACAGGCGCGAGCCATCACTCCCAGCCTCCAGTAATCTGTTTTAACAAGCCCTCCAGGTGACAGAAGGTCAAAAGAGTTGGAGAATTGCTTTTCCCAAACAGTCCCCTACACAAATACTACCCAAAGAGAGTTCTGTGTGTGTCCCCTAAGACCCTCACACCTGCAAGTTCAAGGCAAACATACCCGAGGAACATGAAGTCAAAAGACTAAATAAATAGGTAAGTAAAGGAGCCTGCTCTGCGGGTAGATGGATGGGAAATAATAATCAGGTGGGAGCAGAGAGGAGCGGAGCCCTCGAGGCCAATGGTAGAAGAGGCCACGCATGTCAGTGGCTGACACCCACAGAGCAGAACAACTGTCACATTTACTAGGTTCTCTGTCAGGTCTCCCTCGTGGGAGGACCAACACTGGTTATTAAGGTAGCTTAGCAAGCAACAGTCCATTTCATCAACTCTGCTTTAGGAAGCAACCACACCTATAAGACCAAGGTTGAGGAGGGAAACTAAGGGAGCGGAGGAGTCAGTGAAGCATCCACCAGCTAGGATGTGTACAAACAGGAAATAATTCAAGTTGCCTTTGTTGCCCACGTTCTTGGAGCAAGGCTGTCTCCTTTATCGGCACTGCCTTTAGGACAGGGCACCAAGGGCTGCAGCCCTGATCACATACTGTCAAGGCCCAGCCACACACCCAGCGCCTGCCCCTGGGAGAGAGGAGTCTTCAAGGCCACGGGGCATGCCCACTCACAAGCTGAGCACAGCCCGCATGCTCCCCCACCCCCCTTCCAGACCAGGCTCCGGGTCCTGGGGCCAACTTCCAAAAGCCTCATGCCTGCTTCCGGGCCCTTCCCCAGGGCCTGTGGGTACACAGATAGGCCTGGCAGGTGGCCAAGAGGCACCCCTAGGTCAAGGGGTGAACACACAGCTTAGACACACAAACCAGTAGAGAGAGAAATGGGTGGGTGACAGGCATCCCCTAGTTTGGGTCTTATTAGTGTGAAAGCCTACGTGTTCAAATACCTCCAGAGTCTACTCATCTGGACTGAAACACTTCCAAGGCAGGACGGGAGCAACCTGAGACAGGAAGTGCCCCACCAGGGTCCTATTTGGGGGTCAGGATGTCATACCTGAAAACAGAGGCAAATTTTAGGAGCTCAAGTTTTGGCCATGTCAAAGGGAAACAATGACTCTAAACTGTATTGGGAATTCAGTATTCAAGGAAAGAAACAACAACATGCCGCTTAATAGCTTAAAAGTACTTTGAGGTTCTGTGAAACTCATCACAATTGCACTGGTTTCTCTCCTGTGATTTTCTGTTGTTGTTAATGAGTAGCTCACGGTGACAAACTGCAAACTTTCTCAGGGAAACATAAGGAACAACTGAGGGCATTATGGCCTCACCGTTCCTTGGGAAAGAGGGAAACGTCCCCTCCGGGATGGGCTCAGTGCAGTGCTGAGGGCTGCAAGAGGACCCAGAACCAGAACTCGGTAGGTCCCTTACCCATCTGGGGAAAAGGGAAGTGGCTCTGACAGCCTTGTAGGAACCGTTCCACCTGGAGCTCTGCCTGGTACTTGGCATTCTGGAGTGTTCTGGGGCTTTGTGCACCCTGCCCCGGGGGAGGAGGGTGGGAAGAGCCATAGCTCTACCCCTGCACGCACACATCTGGACTCTCCAGACAGCAGTGGGAAAGCCTTCTCATTGCTCTGGCCTCAGTTTCTTCATGTGTCAAAGGTTGAATACTAATGTGTGAAGACCCCACCAGAGTTTGAGATCCTGTGACACATGAGTGGTCCTACAAAAAGAGATCCTTTAGAAAAATGGCATAAATGTCATGGCACTGCCAATACCAGCAAGTCTCCCTAATCCTAGGTCACGGCTATCAGCCGTGATAACTATAAGAAATACTTATGGAACCTTGGGTCAAGCATGTGCACAAGAGCTCTGCATGTGCTCTCCTGTGTGACCCGACAGTGGTCCTGCCCAACCCCACGATCTCACTGCCTTCCGCGACACCACACGGCTTCCCAGTGTGGCTCACCCTGGCTGCCTCGTGCCTTCTGTTATATCCAGGCCAGTAAAAATCACCTTGTTCAAGTATCATTTTGATTATAGCAATCCCCTTCTCCACACCATAAAATGTCTCTTGAATTAGAACCCCTTTTAAGCCCTTTAACAACTGATCCCAAACACTTACTATTCTCGTCCACATGTCTATTTTGTGCTTACCACTCCAGCCAAGCAAAAATTACTTTGCAAATGAATTCTATTATGTACTCTGCTTATTCACCTTGTTAAGCCAACACAAGGGCTTTGTTTCTGTTGTCTCTTTATATGGGAATACCTCATTTATCCGACATCCTTGGAAATAAGCTGCTCTGCAAAATTGATCTACATCAGTTAATTTTCCTTTCTACCAGAAATTTAACCCTTAAAGCAGCCTTAAATCCTTTTTGCAGTAAGTCATGGTATAATCCAATGAAAGAGTTTCTTTCTTTATTTTAACCATTTACTAATGGAAACATTCCTCTGATACATTACAGAACCTCCCAGTCTCGGTTAGCAGAACACAACGAACGTGGCTTAATCTTTCCCTGACGGTGTAGGTCACACTTAATGAATAACAGTGATCACACTGTGCCGTAGCTGCAGAGGTAAGTGGTCCGGAGGACAAAGCTGATTGCACGTGTGCATTCTCCCTGCATGCTCTTTCTCCCTGTCACACGTCCTCTTGACATTTCCTTTCCTCCAGGAGTCCCTGCTATCAGCTTGGATTCTGGTGAACGGAAGCCGTGACACAGAAGTTGGAACTTGCTGTCTTTCTACACAATTCCAAGAACTTATATGCTAGTTTTTGTCAGAGCCCTTTAAATTCTTCACTAGATTAAAAAAAAAAGAACTTATTTCCACAACCAGCAACAAGGCAGAGTTTTCTAAATTTCCTTATGTATGCCAGGCATGAGTAACAAATGCATTAAAATTTGCTCCTTTAATGCTATGAAACTAGAAGTTCTATACTGTATAGACAGACATGATGGATCACTCTTCTTAGGATAAACCCTTGGCAAAATCATCTTATACTGTGAATAATGATTCCATAGGTTGAATCAATAAGGGAATACTAGTATCGAGGAAAATGATAAAAATACACAAACGAACCTTTATTCATCAGGATGCAAATCTGTAACTATTTGGAGCCAGAAGTGCTTTTCCATTCAATGTTATGAAAGGTTCTACAGTGATCTTTCACTGTGGATGAACAGAACCACCTGGGGAAAAATGCCCTTGTCCGATCATATATTAAATTGCATTCTTTTTGTGACAAAGGTTTTTATAAAGTCTACAGCATTAGCACATGCAGAAGACTTGATCCATCTTAATTCTGCTTAAACATAGTGGCATTTAATTAATCAGAATCTACTTAGGCAAAAGTACTTAGGCAAGAATTGCTAAAACAGACCACTTTCAAAAATACTACAAATCTGTTCAATGCTGTGTTCAGAAATAAGTGGCTATAAAACCACAAAATTATTTTGCAGTTTTAAAGGTTTGCTGTTTTTTTATTTAAATGGCAATGATTTTACCAGCTTGTTTTCTAATGGCAAAGTCATCCATCAGAAAATATACAAGTTTCAATGATATTGTCCATTACATCTTTTGCCTTTTCCACTGGTGCTAGACCAAAGAGAGGCAGGAAAACCCTCTGAAAGCCTGACTTGTAACCACTCTCATAAACACCTGGCTCACTCACATTACAGAACCTGGTAAAACAGGTATGGCTTTAGCTGACTCAGAATCTATAAAGAATTTGACAAACTGTCCTTTCTAAATCTGGATGAAGTGATATTACACTGAATCATCAAGATTCTCCTGTGTGTTCTCTCTTCTTTCCAGTGTAGTTCAAGTTTTTTATACTTATGGCCTCTGCATTCTGTATGTCAGATCTGCAGGAGATAAGTAAGATTCTAAAGAGCTGGAAGTAGAGGGGTAAAAATCAATAGTCAAGCAGAAGGTGGCTTTGCTGGGGTGAGGAATGCCAGACATGAGTTCAAGAGAAAGAAAGACTCAGGGCCAAGGTGAATGCAACCTAAACATGAGTCACCAGTCCAGGCTGCTATAAAGTAAGTTAGACCTTAGATATATGAAAAGGAACAGTCAATTCAACAAATATTTATGAAGCACCTACTAGGTTTAAGGAACTGCACAGCTATTGTGGGGAATACAAAGATGAATCAGATAAGTCCTTGCCCTCCGGGGGTTCACAGTGATGCAAGAACCCTGAAGTTGTTTTTCTTGTATATGCGGTACTAATGGGAACATTATTAAAGAGCTGCATTCAGTTTTGATCACCATGATTTTTTTTTTTTTAATGGGGAGAAACTACAGAGAGTTCAGAGGAGAGAGAGGAGATGTTTTCAGGGACACAAAACAGTACCTGTGAGGAAAAAGCTACAGAGACCCAGTTACTATCTTTAAGTATATGAAAGGTTTTAGAGAAAGGAACTGAGCACAAGAAAATAAATTTGAGTGACAGCAGGTGAGACTTCAGCCAGGCCCAGGGATTTCTTGACAATCAGGTTAATAGAATGCTGGAATTGGTCACTGAGGGAGTTCCTAGTGCCCTTTCCTGGAAAAAAAAAAATTTTTTTAATGAAGTGACAATTTCAAGTCAAAGATATTCACCTTCCTGAAGGCAGAGGAGTGAACTATATCTCTGCCAAGGTCTTCCGCTGCTCTGGGGCTCTGTGTTTCTGAGGGCTGGGGCAGGCTTTTCTTCCACAATTCTCTGAATGATTTGCTCTGGTAAGTAGCCACTGCCTGCTACCAAGTGCTATCTGAACTACATCCACTCCAACAAGTTCCCTACAACTGCCTAGAATACAAGATCTCAGCCAGGCAGTAAAACCAGGAATCAATTCTCCACCAGCCAGGTATGGAGGTAAGGGTCCATCCACAATAGAGCCTAGAACACTAAATACTGAAAACAAAAAGTCTCTGAGTGGCATGAGCAAATTAGAAACATATTTACATTGGCAAGGATATAAAATTTAAGTAATGAAAGAGGAAGACAGAACCTTCTGCAAATTAGAGATGGTAATAGCTAAGGAAATTTCTAAGGAAATCTGTAATGAGTATTTCCTACACTCAGAAATGCTTTTTTGAGCCCAAATAAATATTTCAAGATAAAATAGGGAAACGGGGTCTTCCCTTTACACCTTAGGAAAACATAAGCATGTAAGAAGCAAGAACTGCCACTTGAGAATAAGAAAAGAGGAAAAAGAAGAAACCATTCCATCTTGGGGCAGACCCACGGGCAAGTGAGTCCATGTTTAAATGTTCTGACTTTGACTTCCCATACCCTCTGAACTCTTCAAGGACAAGGACCCAGACTTTGTCATTTTTATAAACCCAGAGCCTGCCACAGGGCTTGGCACAAAGGAGACCTTACAAAAATGTTTGCTGAATGAATGCATTAAAGAGGTGCCCTCGTCTGTAAAGTGGGGGACAAGTGAGTTCATGTGCGTAGAGGGTGCCGATGTGCACAGCACAAAGCAAATACGGTCTGAGTCATAATTATCATCATAACCCTCAAGCATCTTGGTTTCTTTTAGAGGAAAAATAAAGATCTTCCCATACTCCAGGTTTTCAATCTCCTTTTTTCCCCCAATAGGGTACTGCCATATGAAATGGAACTATTGCGAGTTTTGAGCCTTCCAAGTTCACATCCTATTGGTGGTTACATAAAGTCGCTGGCATTATTCTGAATCCTGCCTTTGATACCAACCCAAAGTCCTTGAATTGTCATCATAAGACAACCAGAAAGCACTGCCACATTATGGATTTGGAGAATAATACAATTTGCTCACCTATCACACCCTCCTTATCATCATTATGTGCCATACAAACCTCAAAGGTGGTTCCCCAAGATGGGTCTCTATGGAAGGAAGAGAGAAACGAAGAAACATAGAACATAAAATATGAAGAGTATGAGCACATATAACTTGCGAATTTTCTTCTGTAGCAAAATGATGTTTAATGCATGATAAGGCAGACCCTGGCTTGTGGCTGAGTGGGAGCCTCCCCTCTGAGGAAGGCCTTGGTGAGCAACCTCTGGGCGCTCCCTCGCCAGCCCACTGCTTCCTTTGGGAATAGGTCTCGGTTAAGGACAAAGGTTATCTTCCACATCTAGGGATACTTTCCAAGAGGCATGGCTGCAGCCCCTGAAACTCTGTCCTAGCAGTTTGTTTCCACATTTTTAAAGTGGCATAGAAAGTGCCGTTATAGAAGAGAAACTCTCTACCTGAAACCAGCAGAAGCTCAGTGGCCATAAAGAATCTGGAAAGGTCACAGAGGGGGTTAAAAAAAAAGGTTCTTTCTTCTGTGACTATAGGGTGTTTATTGTGCTGGTGCCCAAACTAGAAAAGGAATAGCAGGAGATTAATAATTGAAATGTTGCTATTATTGGTTTTCTAAACTATTTGTGGGTTATTCTTTCCCTGGAGTCATCGTGCCGGTAGCAGCTCAGAAGATAGAGGGATTTAACACACACTGAGAAAGTGCCTACTGCAGCCAGGGACTTTACATATGCTCGTTGCTAATGGAGCTCTCGCACAATCCCATCAGGCTAAAAAGAAGCTCAGAGAAGTTAAGTCACATGCCCAAAGTCATAGGGCTAAATTCAAACTCAGGTTTCTTTGATTCAAGTATCATATCACACTGTCTAAAATCAAGGATAAAATTAAGGAGCTTTGATTTACTGTAACTCAAATGTGGTGAGAAGGAAAACAATATTTATACCTACTCATTTTAAAAATATGAAACATAAACACAGGGAAAGATATTTTAGAACATGTGTCATTAAATCCTTTTAACAGATGATGATTCGGAATCTCATTTCTGGTGAGCATCTTGGTAGACAGGTGTCTTCAGGTTCATCTGATGATGGGTTTCAGCACGACAGCTTTGGGAATTCTGACTGTGAAGTGTTCCTTGATATAAGCCAATTTCACATCTCAGGTAGAGTAAAACATAAATAACTTGGAATTTAGGTTTGTCTAATTTAGAAACCACGGCAATATAGATCTTTGTGGTTGGCCTTTGCACTGCATATTGAAAAAGGCTTGCTAAGCAAGTTGGAGTAAATACAATTGCAAGGCAAATGTTTAACCTTCTAAAAAAAAAAAAAACTTTTTAAAAGAAGTTCAGTACCAAGCCACTGAAAGCTAACATGTTATTTATAAACCTATCCTTAAAGCAAGCCCTGGAAGACTGATTATACTTTGTCACCCATTAATTTGTATTATCAAATATATCTTGTTTTAAAAACAGTATTTCTGTCTAAATCTCTGGCAGTTCAGAATGCTCCACTAATGCATTTGGGCCTTCACCCAGTCCATCCCATTAAAACAATTCATGAAAGGCCCCATGTGTCATTATACTTCTCTTGAGAAGAATCACGATCAATCTTTAGTAGCTCAAAACCCATGAGAAATCCCTCTTCTTGGAGAATTGCACGGGAAAATCCCTGCTCATTTAGGATGCTCACAGGGGGTCCATGCGTTCTGCTTGGGACATGGTAAAAATCAAGTTCACTGAACCCAGCAGATGTCCCCAAGGAGGGAAATAGGAGGTCAGTGGAGTCTTGGAACACTCCGGACAGTGAGTGAATGTGGGTCCTGGCAGTAGAATCCTTGATTGTAGAGGTCACCTGTCTGTTTTAGAGCATGCCCAACGGTTTCTTTCAGAAAGACCCAGGCCTGGGCTTTTGGCAGAGTGATGTTGGGCTAGGTGAGGCTGGGTGAGGAGGAAGACTAGGAAAAGAATTTTAAAGATGCACAGAGAAACTCCCTCAGAATAAAAGAGTACAAGGCACAGGCATAATTAAGAGGGTACACAGACAAGACTGAGGGAAACCCAGGGTTGAAAGAGGTGACTAGGTAGGTCACCCAGGATAGGAAAGGAAGGCTGGCAAATAGAAACAGTGAGCTCATGAGACCTTTGAGATCCATGATTATTCTTAAACCATAAGACCTTATGCACCTGCAGTCCTTTATCTGGTGTAATGCACTGCATGAACAATGTAGTCAGCGCAGGAGTGCCAAGTCTTAGCCTCGGGGGCATGGCCTACATTCCATACGGATTTAGAATGAAAGGAACAGGAGGAGAACAGCACAGTTCCCAAAATGGCTTTCCACAAAGTTGACAAAATACATCCCAACTAACATACCCAGCCCCTAGTAACAGGGAAACCAGCCGTTTACTATAGTTCTGAATTCAATGCCAAGTTCCTTCTCTAATGCTCACCAGGAGTATCCAGCAGAGGGAGTCTCAAGGAGGCACTTAATAAAGAGAAAATTGTTTCATTTTAACACTCTAGACAGTGGGAGCATTGACTGCAGCCCCCTCCCATAGACACAGATGAACAATGACTGCCCGACATGGGTTCTCCTGCATGTTCACATATCCACCGGCATGTTCTATTCTGCCTGGTGGAGTGATCAGAAATTTCGTTTTGTTTTGTCGAATGGTTAAATGGACCTTGTGTTCTTCAGAATCAAAGAGGAAAGCCCCTAGAATAACATCTCTCTGTTGCCTTCTAAACAGCCCCTTTGTTTCTAAGAGAGTCTGAAAAAAAAATATATTTACAGTCCATAGGTTATTTACAGCCTCGTTATTCAGGGCCTGACTGGTAACTTTATTCCATCCAGAAACCTAATTCATTTGGAGCCCTGGAACTAATAACAGATTTTCTTTTCAGATAAGTTTTTTTTTTTTAATCAGCCTCTTATAACAGAGATAAAACTATTAATGCGTTCCCTGTCTCCCTCGCCACAACTGTTCTCCGGATCTGTAGAAGGCTTGCAATCTCCCCTGGGCACCCCTCCTCTCTGCTCACACAGACCCTTTGCCCTCTCATTTGCTATTTCATCCACAGAATATCTGAACAAAACCGAAAGAAAGCCAGATGGACCTACGCTAAAAGTATATAAAGGCTGCTATGTCAAATGATTTCATAAGAGAAACATTTTCACGATGAAATGACTGAAAAATCAGGCACACTTGGGTTCAAAATTCCTCCTACTACAAGCACACAAAAACACATCGAAGTGTAAAAACTTAGTTGATTCTGGTTTGATTTCTGGCTGGAAGCTGACAGAACTGACTGAAGAGAAACGAAACAGAGAGTGCAAGGCAAATGCAGTGCTTTCGCCTTCCGTTCTTTCCTTTCTTCCTAAAGACAGACAAATTGGAAAAATAACCCAACGTCAGGCGAAGGTGTACGATACAGGTTGACCCAGACTGACCCAGAAAAAAACGTCCTCGCCGCCCCCCCGACTCGAAAACCCCAAACTACATTTTCCCTTCCGCACGCTAATGCGGGGAGATTTTAGCCTATTTCATTGTTCTGCCTGGGTCTGAAATGGACTTTTCATCTCTACCCCCTCCCACCACCTACCCCCTACATTCCGATTCGACAGCCCCCCAAAATCGGAGGCTCGCGAAGAATAAAGGAGTGTGGGGTGGGAGTGGAGAGGGGTGGAAAGGGGAGCTGTGAGCACAGAGAAGTAGAAAGGAGATAATCCTAAGGTGATGTGGGGGGGCATGAAAGCTAAACCGCATCCCCTTTATCTCTCGCAAATAAATAAAAAGCACAGTCACGGATCCGTCTTTTCCCAGGCGCCCCCCCTTTCTTTGGGCAGCAGCCCACCCTCGCACACACCCCCTCCTCCCCCCGCCCCCAGCCTCCGTTTCTCCACCCTGGAAATAGGATCCTGTTAAATGCCGGATCCGGTCGTCGTCTGGGCAGGGGAGGGTCGCGGGGAGGGGTCGCAGCCCCCTCGAGCCCGGGCGGGGGCCGGAGCCCGGGGCCGGGGCGCGGGCCGGGGGCTGCCCGGCGAGGGGCCGCGGGCAGAACAAAGCTGCGGGGGCCGCAGCGGCCGGGCCCGGGCGGGCGGGACCGGCGGGGCCGGGCGCCGCTTACCTTCGTACACGGGGGCCATCGGGGCCGGGGTGTCCGCGGTTCATGGCAACGGAGAAGGGAACGCGGCGCGCGAGCTCGGCCCCCTCAGCCTCAGTCGGAATCTGCCATCTTGAGCCTGTGTCTCCGCTCTCGGCGCAGCCGAGGCCGCCAGCGCCCGCATCACCGCCTCACTTGGCCGGCGCCGGGGGAGGGGGCCGGGCGCGCCGCCGCCGCCGCCGCCGCCGCGGCCCGGGCCCTGCGCGGGGGGCTCGGGCGCCGGGCGCCGGGCGGGCGGAGCGGCCGAGGCCGAGGGCCGGGCGGCCGCGGCCCCGAGCGTGTCCGCGGTGGGGCGGGAGCCGGGGAGCGCGCGGCCAGGCCGGCGGAGCTCAGCTCAGCATGGCTGTGCGGGGGGCTCAGGCAAAAGTTGCTCGCGAGGAGGAGGAGGGCGGGGGCGGGGCGCGGGGGCCGGGCGGCGAGCCGGGAAGAGCCACAGGGAGTCCGCGCGCAATCGAGCGCCGATGGCACGGATGCGAGGCGGGGAAGGCCGAGCCGCAGGGCAGAGCCGGGCGCCGGCCGGCGGCCCGGGGGACTGCGCGCAGGCGGGGGCGTGCGGGGGCCGCGGCGGGCTGCGGCGGGGCGCGCCGAGGGCAGGGCCCGGGGAGCCCGAGGGGTCCCTCCTGGCCGGGTGAGCGCGCGGCTCAGCCCGAAGCCCGAGAGCCGGTCCGCAGAGGTGGCGACCAGAACTTTGTGCGGGTGTGTGTGCGCGCGCGCGCGCGCCGGGGCGGGGAGGGGACTCGGCTGGGAAGAGAGCACCGGCTGGCAAAGTGTCTCGCCCATCTCGCACCCGGTTGGCGCTCGCCGAGATGGGAGTGGAATGAATGAATGAAGCAAGGAAGGAGTGGGCGCACGCCCTCCTCCAAGGGGAGCTGAGTGAGTGGAGGGGCTTCGGGAATTCGCACGAGGTCACAGACACTGAAGCCATTCCCTGCACGCCCGAGAAATGCAACCCGGGGTGGGGGGCCGCCGAAATCCGGCCCGAGTCTGATGTCCACGCCATCCTGATCGTGGCCTCCTCGCCGTTCTGAGGGGCCCTCCCGCATCGCTGGGATAGGGGGTCCTTGCTGTCTGCCTTTCTCAGCACTCTCCGATCAGGGCTTCAGCTAAACCTTCTCCCAAACTCTTCTCAGCCCAGAGCCCTCTCTGGGTTCGCTTCTCCAACTTCCTCCTGAATGTTAGAATAGGATGCCTGTCATCTCCTCCAACTTCAGAAGACTTGTTGAGTCTCCTCTTAGGCGGTGTTTTTAAAACCGTGGGTCATGACACATTAATAGAACATAGAATAAATGCAGTGGATGGCAACCAGCTTTTTAAAAGAATGAAATGGAATCCCATAGAAAATATTAGAGTCCATTGCCCTTAGTAAGGGTAACCATTGTTTCATAAACCTTTTGTTTCAGTTATATATACTGGACAAGTGTACCAGACCATGATGGAAATTGTATTTCCTACTGTGAATCACGGGTCAAAAAAAGTTTAAGAGCTATCTTTTTAGGGTGTAAAATAATGATCTCTAACACTGTATGACTTTCTTAAAAACAACCCCATTGTTTTCTCACTAATTCTTATCCTTCCTAATCTCCGTACCCACCCCCACCCTCTCTTTCACCCGCAAAAAAGCAAGCTCTTTCACACGCTTATTTGGTTTTGTTACTGTCACTTCATCGCCCCTTCATCTCAGGAGAATCTTGGACTCTGCCATCTTTCTTGCCCCCATATTCAATGCCACACTTCCTACTGCTTCTCTTAGCCTAATGCCATTCACATTTGCAGAATCCTGGCTATCATTGCTAAGAGGGACCTCAGAGATCATCTGGGCCAGCCCTGCCCTTTTAGAGGTGAAAAAATGAGGCCCAGAAAAGTCAAGTGTATTGCTCAATGTCACATAGAATTGACTCTTAGGATTAGGTCTCTTGGCTCCCACTCTGGTGTTATTTGCTTCACACCTGTCATTTATCCCTTCCTTTCTACCCTCCCTGCAATCCTTGTCTGGTCTCCCTAGCTTTAGTCTTGTCCCAGTTCACCCTGAGTACTGCCGTGTTCATAGCACGTGCTTCTGACCACTCTTCTGCTTAACGTCTTTGAAAGACTCAACCTCTGCAGGTGGGGCTGAGTTTCCTAGCTCCTTGGCTTTTAATCAAGGCAGGCAGGTCCTGACTTAGCTTTCCAAGGACATGAGTTCAGCAAGCCACTGCCTCTCTAGCCAGACTGGTTTACTCATAGTCCTCTGCCAGCCTTGTCCATCTGTGCCTCTGTGTCTTTGTCCAATCTATCACTTTCCCACCAGGAGTGCTTTCTCTGCCTTCTCTCTTTAACCAGTTGCTGCCTGTGCCTGGCTCATTTCCTTCATAAAACAGCCTGAGATAGCTTTACAGCAAGACAGACTTAGGTTGAAATCCCAGCTCTACCACCTAGCTGTGTGAACTTGGTCAATTTGCTTAACCTCTCTGAGCCTCAGGTTCTGCATCTTGATTATAATGAAAATAATACTAGTAATTATAATGTTCTCCCCTTGCACCTGTAAGTCTCTACCATAGCCTTTATATACAAGTATGTAACTGCCTATTGTCTCTCTGTTCCTTTCCAGCACTGGCCAGTAGAACTTTCTGCAATGATGGCAACACAGCCACTTGTGGCTGTTAAGCACGTGAAAAGTGGCTAGTGTGGCTGAGGAACTGAATTTTTAGTTTTAATTAATTTTAATTTTAATGGCCACATGTGGCTAGTAGCTACCATATTGGACAGTGCATTTCTAGCCCACAAGCTCCATGAAGGCAGAGACCATGTTTTTCTTGCTTGGCATTGTATCCTCGGTAACTGCACACTGCCTGGCGCCTGACAAGGACTGCACATATGTTTGCAGAATGGCTGATAGCTGCAATTTATTGCACGCCCCCTTGTGTCAAGCACAGCACTAAGAACTTGATAAAAGTCATTTCATATAGTCCTCATCACAGTCCCTGAGGTGGGGTTAGATTAGAAAGAGAGTTTGTACAGAGTGCTGGCACATAGTAGGGATTCAATAAAAGTGGTTATTAGTATTCTGAACACCTCCCTGTGACCAGCTCCCCTGATTTTTATTTCTTCTTCCCCCAGGCTTACGGAACATTTCCTGCCTGTTGGGTACTCTGTGTTGTCCCATGACACACCCCCTCCCTAGATGGCAGACTCTTGCCTTCTGTGTAGTACCTTGTCCCCATAACTGGGTTGGGAGCTCCTTGGAGCAAGGTCCATGGCATACTTGTTTGAATATGCCCTGACTCAGCACTGATTAGTGTACAGTGATTGCCTCTAACCCCACCCCAGCTGCAGTGTAGCTGTGAGTGACTCTAGGCAGTCTCACTCTCTGGAGTACTCCCCACAAAAGGTGACTTGTAGTGAAGATCGCTTGTGTAAACTGAGTACATTCTGAGGGTGGTCTCCTTCCATAAGAACAGAACCACCTTGGGCAAGGAAATAGAGTCCATGAGAAGGGAACAAGATGGAGCCACGCAGATAGATCCAAAGCTGTACCTTTGGGATGATGCAAAACTTCAGTAAAAATCTGCAGTTGAGCTAGCATACTTGGTATCACACAGATGGAAAGATATTTCTGAAATGAATTTAGATTTTTCTTTTATGAATTGGCAGACTGAGTATACTAATTGTCTCCCTTACCTCTGGAGACTGCAGTCAAGTAGGGGCAAGGTATACACCTAACAGCAGGACGCCACTGAAGGAGGACGTGGGAGCAGGAGGACAGAGGCTCCGAGGACCCGAGGATCACCAACACTGGAAGGATGGGAAGAGGAAGAGAACTCTCCAGGGAGGAGAGGGCAGAGAAGTGGAAGGACAGCCAGCATGGTGGGGTACCCCAACATCCCAGGGCTGGTCAGCAGTGCCATGCACTACTGAGAAGTCAAATGAGATAAAGACAGAAAGGCATCCATTGGATTTAGCAACAAGAGTGACACTAGCAACTTTGATGAGGGTAATTGGGGGGAAATGTAGGGCTCTTAAATTCCTCCTGGAAGAATGGGTAGTGTTTTGATAGGAGACGATGGGGACAGGATGGGGAGGGTTAGACAGGAGTCAGAAGAGGGCACTAGAGAGTATTCCGCAGAGAGGGCACACCAGCCACAGGACTGCAACAGTAAGAGGGGTCCAGGAGCTGTCCCATTTGGCTGGAGATAGTATACATTGTGTCTTATTTATTTAATAAGAACATTAGCACTCAGTGTTTTAAGAAGTTTGCAAATATTAACTCATTTAATAAACCAGATTTTTTGCAGTACATGGAACTCTAGGTTGCCAAAATACCATTTAACTTCAGCGTGGTTTGAGAACCAATAACAAAGGCAAGAAAACTGAAAAGGATTTATTGACCATACACAAGTTATCTCTTCTTAATTTGCCTTTCTACAAACATCATATCTTTCTCAGGAGACAGCAGAGTAAACATGGGGAGCTTTGACCTCGTTTCAAGTTCATTTTGCTTATGGGAACAAGTAACAAAGGGTCTTTTCTTCATTTATGCCTATAGTTGTGAAAATGTACAGTATCAGAATATCTTCAAGGCCACGATATGGGGATGTTCCTATTTTGGGGGCATCTATATTTAGGTGTGTGTATCTTGTTATTACTCTCAAGGTGTTCATAGCACAATGTCTATGCAGGCTGTATCTTATCCCGACTTGGTGTATTTTGCTCTCATTTTCCTGACAGCTCCTTATTTTCTGTGTCTGAGCCTGGGGTCTATCTCCAGGATGTGCCTTGCGGGAGGCAGTTCACTGTCTCAAGTTCTGTTGTTAGAGATCATGCCTCTTTTTCGGTCTCTGGCTCTGTCTCATTTTCCTCTTTCTTTCTGACAATGTGTCTGTCTCATTTTCTTTTTCTGTCTTTCTATCTTTTCCACACATTCTTTATTTCTTCTCCCTCTCCTTTCTTCTCTTACAATTCTGTTGCCTAGCAAGTTATAATATAGACCTATTTTTGTTTTGATTAATCTTAGGAAATTACTTTGTATTCCTGCTTTAAACCTTTGATTGGTTTTTGATGATACATTTTGTAATACAGTGGTGTTTAATAACTACAGGACTCTTTAACCGAAAGCTTCAGTGACAAGATATTACACTCCCAGAGAATTTGAAAGAGTAGACATTGCACTCAAATGAGCTATGGCTTTAAGAGCAAAGGGTAGAGGGGGCTTGGCAGGGTGAAGGGAATCTGATTGTGGAAATGGCAGTCTCAGAGAAATTACACTGGCAAAATCAGGGGAACAGGGAAACATCATTCACTTTCTGCTTCTGCTCCTAGAAGAAAAATGATCAGACACCTGAACAGGGGTGCAGGAGAGGCAAAATGATGCTATAACAGCACTCAACAGAAGGGAGTTATGGCAAAAAAAAAAAAAAATGCAATCAGCCTGTGAATGAAAAAGAAGCTAATGTAGATGCACAGAAGGTAGGGCGATTTTGTTGGAGGTTGCAGAAATGGCAGATTAGGATGGATTTGCACATGAGAAGCAGCTCAGAGAAGCAACCCAGCCCTGCAGAGGCATTCCTGTGATGATGGGGAGGTGGATAATAGCTTGGTTTGCCTGACATGCGATCCGGGCTGAACTTGGACAAACTAGGCAGAAATGGCACAGAGAGAAGCTTGGGGCTGGTGGTAGGAAGAAGGGTGGACTAAGGGGAGCTCTTTTAAAAAGCCCGTGAGTGCCATTAAACCAAGTTAAGCCTGGCTCAGTGATCAATCAGTGGGCCTGTGCGTTGCATTTCTGTGCTGGGTAAAGTTTGTATTAATATTGTAAGATTTCCTCCCACTGACATGAAAGAGCTTGCCCCAGTGAGGCAACCCCTGAAGGGTTTGACCCTACAGCACAGGGCTGTTAGGACTGACTCTTTGCTCTGAGGTTGCCAGGGACCTCTTAGATGCCAAATCCGGTGAGTGCCCTTTCTCAGCTCCTCCCCTGCTGGATCTCTGAGCAAACATTAGTCAGACACTGTTAACCACTTCATTCTTCAGAGTTACACCTCTCCCTTCACATACTTTGACAGTTTCCTTTCAACATTCCTGGTCATTCCTTCTTTCTTTCTTTCTTTTTTTTCACCAAGAAAATCAATTCATCAAAAAATGGTCAGCAGCTGCTTACTATGAGCTAGATTCTGTAGCAAGAGCTGGGAGTACAAAAGGGAATGAGCCACAGGCCTGGCTTTCAAGGAGCTCACGTTCAAAGGGAAACCACCAGGTAAAGAGCACAATAGGACATGATGAGTGCAGCAATAAAAAGGGCGCGCATGGGCGAAAAGTAGCACAGAAGGATAAATGGCAAGGAGTGTGTTTGGGAGCAGGGGGAGATGGCACGTCTGTGCCTAGCACTGTGAACTCTGGCAGAGGACAGCAAATAGTATAGAAAGGTATATGTGTTCAGGATCTGCAAGATGTCAGAATATTGCTAAACCTGCAAAGCAAGGCTGAGGCAGTGGGTGGGAATGATGCTGGAGATTGCGTGCCAAGCTAAGGAACTTGTGCTTCATTCTGCATGCACCAGGTGTGGGGAGAAAATGAGTTTGCTTTTGAAAATGTTGAGTTTAAAGTTCCTGTGAGATATTCAGATAGGGATGCTGAGTTGCCAGGCGGATGTACGGGACTGGAGCCCCACCAAGGGTTTTTAGTGGGAGATAGAGATTGTTTGGAGTCATCAGTGTATAATGGGTGGCTAATCCATAGGAAGAGGTGAGATTACACGTGGACAGGTTACATGGAAGCATTTATCGAAGTGTGGTCCTTGGGCCACCTGCGTCAAAACCCCACAGGGGCTTTCTAAAGATGCAGAGTCCTCAGGCGGAACCCCACACCCACTGACTCGAGAACCTCTGGGGTGGCACCTGGGAACCTGTATTTTAAATCTACTCCGTAGGGAATATATTTACACAGATATGTTCCATAACCACCGGTGTGTAGGGAGAAGCTAAGTGGCTAAAGGAGGGAACTCGGAAGAGGGAGACCCAATCATTTAAGGGGCCGTGTCCTCCCCCACCCCTGCCCCCCATTAATGGCTGGGGCTGTCTAAGCTTCCTCCTTTGTCCCGCTGCTCTCTTTCTCTTGGCAAGCTTGTCTCTGGGTTGCTGAGGCTGATATTTGATATCGATCAAGTCTCCTTAGCTCTGGTCCTCCATTTCCACCTGCCTTCTAGACGCCTCTACCAAATGGAGCTCATCTCCTCCCAAGTGTCTTCTGACAAAGAGCCACCACCTCCCAATCCTCCAGCCCCTCCAGCCATCACAGGTCAATGGCCACTTCCCATTTCCTTTTTTCATGATCTCTCTCTCCATCCGCCCACTCTTCCCCGTTTCTACTGCCAATCACTCGTCAGCCCCTCCCTAGCCCCCACTTGGACCGCTGCACTAGTTTTTTAACAGATATCCCTGACTCCAGTCTCCTTCTTCTTTAATTCATGTAACTCATTGTTGACAAAGGTGTCTCCCTGAAGCACTGCACGCCATTGCTCAGAGATGTTCAGAGTCACCGTGTTGCCAGCACAATAAACCTTAATTACCTTAACCTGACTCTCAGATCCCATCGTGATCTGCCCCAAATTACCTTCCCAATCTCATTTCCCACTCTTGCCTCTCATGTATCCTAAGCAATAGTTGTGCCTCTTTGTCTTTGTACATGCCAGACCCTCTGCCTGGAGTGCCTGGACTCTGCACCTTCCCTACCTGCAAAGACCGAGTGCACGTGCTATCTCCTTCAAGAAGTCATTCCTATGCCTCCCACCCACATCCCCAGAAGTAATTTATCCTTCATTCTCAAAGCACATTTTAGGCCTTTTTTGCTGC
>CAUYSK010019924.1:0-37709 GCA_963575035.1 Avahi laniger | reverse complement strand
TAATTGGACAGCTAAAAATATATATAGAAGAAATTAGCCGGGCATGGTGGCACATGCCTGTAGTCCCAGCTACTCGGGAGGCTGAGGCAGTAGGATTGCTTGAGACCAGGAGTTTGAGGTTGCTGTGAGCTAGGCTGACGCCAGGGCACTGGCCCCAGGCAAGAGAGTGAGACTCTGTCTCAAAAAAAAAAAAAAAAAAAAAAACTGTAACTGTTGCTAATGGAAGTATATATTCAGGGCAACTCTATGACTCCAGGCTGTAATCCTCCACTTTGGCCCAAATAAACTCTCTACTTGTATTAATTTTGCCTCAGTTTCTTCCTTTAGTTCGGCAGTACTATACTAATGTACAATGTTAATAATAGAATGGGAAATTAGTGTGCGGTATATAGGAACTCCATACTGTCTTTTCAACTTTTGTGTAAATCTAAAACTATTCTAAAATATAGTTCATTTTTTAAAAAGTATTTTGAAGGGTGGGGCAAAGGCAATATACATAACCTAAACATTTGTACCCCCATAATATGCTGAAATAAAAAAATTTAAAACAATAAATAAAAATAAAAAGTACTTTGAAGAAAAATAAAGCAGGGTACAGGATAACAAGTGATAGAATGGTACCTATTTTAGACACGGTAGTCAAGGAAAACCTCTCAGAAGTGATACTAGAACAGAGCTTGAATGACGTTAAGTCAGGGAGGCAGGTAGACATTAAGGGAAAGAGTTTATAAAGCAGAGGAATCAACAAATGCAAAGTTTGTATTTTTAAGAGATAGAGTCTCTCTGTCACCCAGGCTGGAATACAGTGGCACGATCATAGCTTACTGCATCTTCAAACTCTGGGCTCAAGCAATCCACCTGCTTCACCTTGGAAGTAGTTGGGATGCGGGTGTGTACCACCATGCTGGGCTGGCGAACGCAAAGATCTTCCGATGAGAGCATGTGTAGTATGCTCGAGGTCAGCGAGCCTGGAGGGAGCAAAGTAACTGACAAAGCTGCCTGGAAAGGTAGGAAAAGGTAGGAAAGGGCAAGATCATGTAGGGTCTTTATTTTCTTTTATTTTTTAATTGTGGTAAAATACATATAACATACAATTTGTCATCTTAACCATTTTTAAGTTAGTTTTTAAAGTACAGTTCAGTAGTGTTATTAGTAGTATTAGTGATACATTCACAAAGTTGTGCAACCAATCTCCAGAATTCTTTTCATCCTGCAGAACTGAAACTGCACCCATAACTGGCCATATTTTTCCTTTTTCTTTCTTTCTTTCTTTCTTTCTTTTTTTTTTTTTTTTTTTTAGACAGAGCCTTGCTGTGTCATCCCAGCTAGAGTGCCATGGCATCAGCCTAGCTCACTGCAACCTCAGAGTCCTGGGCTCAAGCAATCCTCCTGCCTCAGCCTCCCAAGTAGCTGGGACTACAGGCTTGCACCACCATACCTGGCTAATTTTCCTTTTCTTTTTCTTTTTTTTTTTCAGACAGGGTCTCACTTTGTTGCCTGGGCTGGAACACAGTGGTGTCATAATAGCTCATCGAAACCTCAAATTCCTGGGCTTGAGCAATCCTCCTGCTTCAGCCTCCCAAGTAGCTGGGACTACAGGCATGCGCCACCAAGCCTGGCTAATTTTTTTTATTTTTTGCAGAGATGGGTCTTGCTCTTGCTCAGGCTGGTCTCGAATCCCTGACCTCAAGCAATTCTTCTACCACGGGCTCCCAGAGTACTGGGATTACAGGTGTAAGCCACCATGCCCAGCCCCTCAATGGCCTTTTAAACCATTGCAAGTGTATTAGTTTCCTAGAGCTACTGATACAGGAAAGTGGACCCCAAAACTGGGGTCCAGCCTAAAGGCCAAGTGGGTTCTTGGCTTTGCGCAGGAAAGAATTCAAGAGCGAAGTGACAGATTACGGCAAAAACAAGTTTAGTGAGGTAAAAAAAGAAAAAAGAAAGGTGGCTGCCGCATAGACAGATCAGTGAGTCCTTCTCAGAGCAACAGAGAGTAGCACCTTGTGAGTTTCCACGGTCTCATTTTATACCTTTTATTTAATTTTATGTTTAGTTGAGGGAGGATTATTCATGAGATTTCTGGGAAAGGGGTGGGGAGTTCCCAGAACTGAGGGTTTCTTCCCTTTTTAAACCATATAGGGTAACTTCTAGGAGTTGCCATGGCATTTGTGAACTGTCCTGGTGCTCCTGGGAGTTTCTTTTAGTGTGCTAAGACATTATAAGCAGGGCATAAAGAGCAGTGAGGGTAACCTGAGGCTGTTTTTCCTGGCCCCTACTATGTTTCAGGTAGTCTACAGACACTGTGGAAAGAGGAGAGAACAGATCAGATCAAATACTCTGCCCTCAGGGAGCTGACAGTCTCCAGTGTCCCTGCACTTTCCTTTAGTCTCATCCTTTTTCTTCCATACTCAGAGGCCCTGATGCTATAGGGAGAAGTGAGCAGGTCCAATCATTCCCCCCTAAGCCTCTGAGGACAAATAATGTGCTCCCTTTCAGAACAAAGTACAGAGATTAGCTCCTTTGGCAGAGGGTGAATTTTCCCCAGGGTCAGACCCAGGCTGGGAACAGAGGTCCACATCTGGAGTGCAATTAGTTTGTCACCACAATTACCATGTTGGCTCCAGACAAAGCCCAGTCACAATTGAGGACACGATTTTAAATCATGACTTTCCAGAGTCTCATTAGGTAATTGATGCTGATCACATTGCTTAATGGGGACCCATAAAATGCTTGCTATTTATATTACAATGAGCAGAGAAAAGGCACAACTAACCAGATAATTGACGGATGATATGAGGGACTCGGGTGAAGGGGTAGGAAGAGGCTGGGAGACCTGGTAAAGTTTGCCCGTCTCTGGGTTTTAGCTTCTTATTGGTAATGATTGTTTGACTGGATTTAAACGAGACTGTGCCCTGGTCTTCACAAAGCCCAGAGCTGCTCTTTCCAGGAGCAAGGGACTGAGATAAGAATTGTCATTTAATAGGATTTTCTATAGCTGGCTAAATCATTTGCTAAATGAGCAATTTCAATCATCCTTTCTCTGTCCACTAGGAAGGAGCTAGCTCACTTTTCCTCCAGCCTATACCCCCACCTCTCCTATCCTCACTCCCTTACCAGCTTTTAGCCAGAAAGATAGCCTGGTTGAGGTACAGAAGGTAAAGATCGTAGCAAGACATTTTGGGTCCAGCTGAGTTCACCAGATCATGAGGCTGTAAGAGAATTGCAGCCCCGTTCCCCACCCTGCACATTCCAGAGCACCCTCAGGGACCCATGCATACCCTACATATGTCAGTTTCCCCAGAACAGAGGCCCCAGGGCAGGCCAATTTCCCTGATACTCACCCAGAAGAGTTCCCCCTGCAGAAAGAGGGTGAGAACGAGATTCATTTCTTTCCATTATTGAGACACGGGGCTTTTCAACAGGGAGCTTTCATTAAATCCCACAAAGCAAGGCATATGGAAGAGATCCTGGGAAAAAGAAGGGAATGATCTTGGGAGAGAAGGAGCCATGCCATCTACCAATATATGGGCTGAAATTGGAGTTAATAGAAAATGTATCTGTTGATTAAGAATTCAGTTTTCCCAAGATTCTGCCTCTTAGTTGGCCTGGGATCTCCCTACGTCTGGATTCACTTCAGTTCGCTCCATATAGATAGCTACTCATCCTTTTTCCCCCTCCTCCTCCTTTTTTCTTCTCCCTCTCCTCTTGTATGCTCCTCCCTTCTCCTTTTGCACTGGGATTGATAGATGGTATCGTGTCTTGGTTAAGAGCAAGCGTTTTCTCCCTAAATTGATCTACAGATTCACTAGAATCTCTATCAAAATCCCAGCTGGCTTCTTTGCAGAAATTGACAAGCTGATCCAAAAATCATAAAGAAATGCAAGCGACCCAGAATAACCAAAACAATCTCAAAAAAGAAGAACAAAGTTAGAGGATTCACATTTTTGATTTCAAAACTTGCTACAAATCTATAATACTCAAGAGTGTGGTACTGGCACAAAGATAGACATGTAGGCTGGGTGCGGTGGCTCATGCCTATAATCCCAGAACTTTGGGAGACCGAGCTAGGAGGATCACTTGAGGCTAGCAGTTTGAGACCAGCCCAGACAACATATCAAGACCCTGTCTCTAAAAAAAATATTAGCCAGGCATGGCATGCACCTGTAGTCCCAGCTACTTGGGAGGCTGAGGCAAGAGGATCGCTTGCGCCCAGGATTTTGAGGCCAGCCTGGGCAACACAATGAGACCCTGTCCCTAAAATACACACACACACACACACACACACACACACACACACACACACACACATGTAGTCATTAGATATGAAATGTCCAATTTCAAATCAAAAGTGTAGTTTATTATATTTCAAACAAGAGGCAGTGCAATTAATCAAAGTATGTGCCTAAATTATTGACACAGTTTTGCCACCTTAATGGTAACTTGTTTATGCCAACAGTGAAGAAGCCTAGAGAGTGAGTGACAATGAAATTGTGAAAGGCGTTTTCCATAGCTTGTCGAGAACTGAATGTTTTTCCTTGTAGGAAGAGATCCAAAGCCTGGAAGAAATGGTAGTGAATTGGTGCAAGTTCTGGGGAATACAATGGATAACAGAGAGTTTCCAAGCCCAGCCTGTGTAGTTTGAACAGCATTGTTTGTTCAACATGTGGTCAAGCATTGTCTTGCAAGAGGATTGGCCTGTCTCTATTGACCAATAATCGCAAGCATCCTCATCATTTCATCCAATTGGTTGCAGTAGACATCCGCTATAATCGATTGACCAGTTTTCATGAAGTTGCAGTGGATAATACCAGTGCTGGACCACCAAACAGACACCATTAGCTTTTATTGATGAATGTTCAGTTTTGGACTGTATTTCAGCACTTCATCTTTATTCAGCCATAGTGCCAAACACTTGCAATTGTCAAAAAGAATCCATTTTTCATCACACATCACAATACAGTGTAGAAATTGATCTACAGATTCACTAGAATCTCTATCAAAATCCCAGCTGGCTTCTTTATGTCATGATAGCAAAGAAAGGCAAACTTCGAGACCATTTCTCTTCCGATGCTCATTTAATTCATGCAAAACTCATCTATCTAGATTCTTTACCTTGCCAATTTTTTTCAAATGGTCCAATATTGTTGGAATAGTAAAACCTTGCTGCTAATTCATACATAGGTTAAAATGGATTCATTTCCACTACAGCTTTCAGCTTATCGTTATCCACCTTGGTCTCAGGTCGCCCACGTGGCTCATTTTCAAGATTTGGAACTTCTCAAAACGTTGTCGTATTATGCGTTCATTAACCACATCCTTCCCAAACACTTTGTTGATATTTCAAGCTGTCTGCACTGCATTGATTTCCCAACAGAACTCATACTTGACTTATCCATGGATTCACAAAATTTGCTCTAAAAAAATGTGAAAGATAATCACAAGCCAAAACATGCGTTTGGAAAACTGAGGATGTAACTTTACAATAAAAATAAAACAATAAGTGTCAAAATGAAATGTCAGAGATATCAACGTCAAACAGTACTTACAGAAATTGGACATTTCATACTTAATAACTATATATATATTATATATATATTCTGATTCAAGCAGCAGAGATAGGAAAAAAAAAGAAAAATTTAAAAAAAAGATTTGAGGTACCAAAGTAAACCCTCACATTTATGGTCAACTGATTTTCAACAAGCATGCCAAGACAATTCAATCGTAGGCCGGGCGCAGTGGCTCACATCTGTAATCCTAGCACTCTGGGAGGCTGAGGTGGGCGGATAGTTTGAGCTCAGGAGTTCAAGACCAGTCTTGGTCTTGAATCAAGACCGAGACCCCGTCTCTACTAAATAAATAGAAAGAAATTAGCTGGACAACTAAAAACATATAGAAAAAATTAGCTGGGCATGGTGGCGCATGCCTGTAGTTCCAGTTACTTGGGAGGCTGAGGCAGAAGGATCGCTTGAGCCCAGGAGTTTGAGGTTGCTGTGAGCTAGGCTGACACCATGGCACTCTAACCCGGGCAACAGAGTGAGACCCTGTCTCAAAAAAAAAAAAGACAATTCAATTATGAAAGAATTTCAATAAATGGTGCTGGGACAACTGTATATTCACATGCAAAAGAATAAACTTGGACCCCTTCCTCATGCTATATACAAAAATGAACTCAAAATGGATCACAGACTTAAATATGAGAGCTAAAACCATAAACTCCCAGAATAAATTGTAAGAATAAGTGTTCACGACTTTGGATTGGGCAAAGCCTTCATAGCTATGACAACAAAAGGACAAATGACAGAAAAAAAAGATACACTTTATCAAAATTTAAAATTCCTGTGCTTCAAAGGATATCACCAAGAAAGTGAAAAAGACAACCCATAGAAAGGGAGAAAATATTTGCAAATCATAAATCTGACAAGGGACTTGAATCTAGAATAAAGAACACTCACAATTCAATAATAAAAAGACAAGCCAATTAAAAAATGGGCAAGGGACCTGAATAGATATTTCACTAAAGAAGATCTGCAAATGACCAATAAACACAAAAAAAGGTGCTCAACATCATCAGCCATCAGGGAAATGAAAAACAAAACCACAATGAGATGCCACTTCCCACCACTAGAATGGCTACAATAAAAGAGATAGATAACAACAAGTGTTGGGGAGGATGTGGAGAAACTGGAACCTTCATAAACTGCTAGTGGCAATTGTAAAATGGTGTAGCTGCTTTGGAAAACAGCCTGGAAGTTCCTCAAAAAGTTAAACATAGAGCTACCATGTGGCCTAGCAATTCCACACCTCGATATATACCCGAGGGAACTGAAAATATGTGTTCACACAAAAATTTGTACATGAGTGTTCATAGCAACACTATTCATCATAGCCAAAAGTAGAAACACTCCAAATTCCCATCAACTGATAAATGGGTAAATACAATGTGGTATGCCCATACAAGGGAATATTATTCATCAATAAAAAAAATGAAGTGCTGATACATGCTGCAATATAGATGAATCTTGAGAACATTATACTAAGTGAAAGAAGCCAGTTAAAAAAGATCACACACTGTATGATTCCATTTATATGAAATGTCCAGACTGGGCAAATCTATATAGAGGAAAAGTAGACTAGTGGTTGCCTAGAGTTGGGGGAGCTGGAGGGAAATGGAGAGTAACTACAAATGAGTATAGGTTTCTTTTTTGGGTGATGAAAATGTTCTATGATTATGGTGATGGTTGTACAACTCTGTAAATATACTAAAAACCATTGAATTGCACACTTTAAATGGGTGGATTATATAGTATATAAATCACATCTCAGTAAAGCAATTGGCAATCCACAAATTAACTAAAAATACTATATGAAATTGTTACCACTAAGAGGTCTAATTGCTGTATTTAAAAAAAATAATTAAAAGTTTCTTTAAAAAAAACAACAAAAAAATGAAGATTTTGCTGTCAAATCTCAGTTCTGCCACTTGCTGACTGTGACCTTGGACAAGTTACTTAACTTCACTGAGCTCAGTTTTCTCATCTGTAAAATGGGCATTAGGTCATTATAAAGATTAAATAAATTAATATGTAAAGACACTTGACACATAATAGGTGCTCATTAAATGGAAACTATAAAGAAGAGTCAGGGAACAGCAGTGACTAAAGGAAAGAGGAAGAAAGAACATATTTGGGGCCCAACACAATATCTATACATTTATGCCTAACATTTGGCTGGGCTCTAGGGACTAAAGAAGACCCAAACTTTGAGGAGCTGGAAGACTGAAGGAAGGATCAAGCATTCCTGAAAAAAAAAAATTCCCCTGAAATGAGCCAAGGGCTACAACAGAGTCATAGATGGGCTGCTCAGGGGCAGAGGGAATGGCTTTTTTACAGGGGAGGAGAATTTAAGCGTTGGCCAGGTGGGAAAGTGAGGAGTGGATCCTTGTCTTCTCTCATACTGTGGGTTACTGTTAATAGAAGGATGTGAAGCACATCCCTCTGGAGAAAAGGCATAGGACAGGCAGAGGCAGAAATCAGAACAATTGCGAAGTGATTTTTCATGACCAGGATGGGCAATGAAGCTGGTACAGGAGGTGGAAGACAGGGCCTGCCTCCCTGGCCTTGCAATAGGTGAGCTGAGCCTTAGGAACTCCTCCTCTCTCCCCTTGTACCCAGCTCCCCTTGGCCCCTAAGCTCTGGGTCTCCTCCCTCCCACTAGTCCTCTTTTGGGGAACAGAACCTGATGCTCTGTGGGCAGAGCATCATGCCTCCATCACTCTTTCCTCTAGTGACTCATTTCCAAGACTGGGGGTGGCAGGAAGTGCCAGGGCCCCAGAGCTGCAGCCCCATCCGGATTCTGGCAGCTTAGAGACATCCTATATTCTTCCTTCCTCCCCCACCCCTCCGCCACCTCCCTCACTTTCAGCGCTGACTCTTGACATTTCTACATAAGAGACACCCACCTCCCCCAAAACTCTTGCCTTTCCATTGCCTCCTCCAGTTCCTCAACGACAGCCCCCAGGAGCTGCTAGGTTGAAACATCCCAATCCCAAGGGAAGCAGGCATAACCTAGACCTAGGGGCCCTGTCCTGGGGAGGGTGACCAGGCAAGGTCTGTATGCCCTATGGCCACATCTTTGACAGTCAAGGCCCACAATCTAGAAAGCATTCTGATTGGCACTTAAAACAACAAAATTGTTTTACTGTATGCTAAAGTCTTCACAAGCTTAGCATGTTTATTCCTCACAACTCTATGATGCAGATGCTATTATCACTGACATTTTGCAAATAAGAAAATTGAGAAGAAATTTGGAAAGTAGCAGAGCTGGGGTTTAAACCTAGATTCATACCGTGGGAGCCATAGCCACTGAGTAATCTAGGGCAGCCCTTGGAATTCCAAGGCCCTCGTACAGCTGCCATGGGGTCTGGCTAAGGCCTTTGACCCTAGCCTTCCTTCCAGTTCCCATAGCTCCTGTCGACCTGCCCCACTCTCCACTCCAGTGGGGTGGGAATGTGGAGGGCTATTCAGAAGATTCTCATCCCCCTCAAGAGCTTATCTTCCTATTAAACTTCTAGGACAAACATCAGTGTGATTCTGGGGTGCCCAGGGGCTACCTAGAAAGAAGGAAAAAAGAGGGTATTGCTTATAGGTTCAAATAGACAAAGGGAGGAAAGGGAGGCTATAGAAACACAAGCCTGGGGTTAGCCCAGGCTTGCAGACAAGCAGACATCTGTCAAACCAAAGAGGCATAAGATGGCCCACATGACAACAGAAATAATAATAATATCCTTGAATTATGCAGGACTTTATAATTTCCCAAGAACTTTACAAACATTTGATCCTCCAGATGATGTCCTAGGGCCCAAGGAGGCAGAAAGCGCTTTTTATAAGCTGTCACCACATGTCAAGTTGTCCCCCAGAGGGGAAGAGGACAGAGGCAGGGAAGGCAGTGGGTGAGTTAACTAAATCAAAGCTCTAGGGGGTAATTGATAGTTTTTATGGTGGCTTTATCCTCAGACACCTTAGATATCATATTTCCTTTAGATTACCACATTTACATAACAGTGCAGGGTGAGAGACCCTGATAAATCTTCTCTGCATGGGGATGAATACAGTGGAAATGTGCTTTTGTTGACAGCGATTTGTTTTACTACACTACTGCCCTTCAATTTAGGAAGGAAAGAGCAAGGCTATTGCTTTATGAAGGGAGGGAGGGAAGGAGGGAAAGCAGAAGCGGAGAAATAAAGATGAGAGATCTAGAAAGAGATGAATGAATGAGAGGAAGAGACAGGGTTCGAAAAGGGAGAGCTTTCGGCAAGGTGGGCAAAAGGAAGGGATGGAAAGAAGAAAGAAGGAAAGCTGTCTCAGCAGCCACCGCTTTGGTGGTGAAAGGAATGGGATGGTTCTGCAGGAAGTGCGGCTGGCTGCTGGGAAGCAGCCCATAGTAGTGGGAGGGAGACAGCTTCAGAGGTCCTTTGGGTGGGTGCCAGGCTCTTGCCTTTGAGTTGGTCAAGAGAGGTTGGGAGAATAAGGAGAGTCACAGGGCACAGGGTTCCTTTTAAGCCCACTTTTGAGGTGTATCAAAGGCCTCTCCGGATCTCTCCCCACCACAGCCCACCACTCTGTCAGCCTTTATCCAGAGAACACATGGGCTCTAGGGGCATCAGACTGAGCATAAGAATCCCTGCGCCTGAAGTCCTTCTGATCAAGAGGCTTAGGCTCTGCCACTAACTCAGCTGGATTGCTTTAATCCTCAAAACTCTCCCCCTTGGTTTCTCTATTGGTGAAATGGGAATTTGTTTATTCATCCAACAAATATTTACTGCTTGCATGCCAGACATTGTGCTATGGAGTAGTCTATACAACAGAAAACAAGATAGATAGCAGTCCTTGCCTTCGAAGAGCACACACTCCAATGAAGGTGACAAAACTTCCTTACAGAAAGAGGCCCTGTCTGCACTAGGATAATATAATAATAATGAGAGCTCGATCTGTGCCAGGCACCGTGCTCGGTGCTTACATTAACTCCTACGATCCTCACAGCAACCCGCTGGGAAAGGTCCTGTTAGCATTCCCATTGCACAGATGAGAACACCCTAGCTGGGGCGGCCTCCTGGACTCACCCCATGGTGTTACTCTGTTTCATTTTCTTCATTGCATTTGCTATTCACTATCTAAAACGGGCTCATTAACTACTCCTGCGTTTATTGCCTGTTCACAGTTATATTTCTAGCACCTTGAAAAGTCTCTGATCCCCAAGTAGATTCTGAATAAATATTTGTCACAGGAATGAAGGGATGCGAAGCTCACGGGGGAGTGGGCGCAGCTCCGCCTCTCCCGCGGGGTGACGGTGAGGGTGAGCTGGGCGCAGGTGCTGAAGGTGCTACATCACTGCACAGAACAGAGGGGACAGTTACCAGCCGGCATTTATTTAGAAGAAGGTGCATTTTCCTCTCCCTACTCTTCAGCTGTTTTCTTTTTTTTAACTTCCCTCGGACATTCTGCCTGTTCCTGGCCCCTGATTAACTCTGTATCCTCTAATGGTGTTCTCTTCAATTTTCTGTCTCACTCTCACCCTTGCCCTGTTTGCTTCCCTGCTTCTCTGTTTTTCCTTTCCATGACCCTCCTGAGAGAAAGCTCACCCAGCTGAATTGTGATTTCGAGGCCAAACAGTTCAGTCTCACGCCAAAGCCTTCTACCTGCAGAGGGCACTCTTCTCTGTCCGGAAAATGGGCCACGTTGTTTGCAGGGTTTTTGGAATCAGTGCTGGTGCGTCTGTGGGGGAAGCACTGGCCAGTCCCACACCCTCATCTAGAGAAGCGCTGCCGAAGCCCTGGCCAAGGAGCCCCATCCCCTGACAGAACTATGTCCTCTCCCTCTGTATGTGCTATTTAACGTTACTTGCAGTAAATATGAACATAAATTAGAGGAGAAAAAGCCTGGATTTCCCTCTCTCTTCGGGGTTTTGGAAACTCCTCAGTCCATTGCATAACAGGGTCTACTGGGGGTATAACTGGCAAGGCCACGAGTCAAGTGCAGGAGGGCCATGTCACCACAGGACCAAGAGTATATTCTGGAGTGGCTGGGAATATGGGCCCAAAATTCGGATAGCTCTGAATTTGAAACCTGGCTTAGCCACCTCGTCTGAGCCTCAGGGAAGGATGCTTGCTGTTAAAGTGGGCACAGAAACACACTGTCCTCCTTAGAGCCTCTGGGCTTCTGTGCAGACTATTCTTTCTGCCTAGAAGTCCCTTTCTCTCCTCTCCATCTAACCACTAAAAGTCTCCCCTTTGGTCATTTCCCCAATTCAGGCATTCCTCCCAACACCCTCAGAACCCCTGTGCCAAACCAGCTGTAGTACTTGGCCAGTCATGTTGGGATTATTTCTTGCAGGAATGTCCAACCCACCTGACTCTGAGCTCCTCAAAGTTAAGAACTGAGTTTTTTCTTTTCTATATCCCCTGAGCATAAAAGGAAGTCATTGTCCAGATCCGCAGATTCTCATTTTCCTCCTCTAGACACCGCTGCTTCTCAAGACTTTGTTATACTGAGCACCTACTATGTGCCAAGCACCCTCCATGTGCTATGTTATTTAATATTCATAATGGGCCCTTAGGTAGGGATTAAATGGGACAATAAGTATCATCTCCCACCTAAACTTTGGAAAGAGCCTCCTTCTGAAAGAACGCTGAGTTCTGCCTCATTTGACACCCAACTTCCACTCTTTCCACCTATAGTCTATCCATACAGCAGCCAGAGTGATCCTTTTCAAATCATGTCACTCCTCTGCTCAAAATCCTTCAGTAGCTCCTCATTTCACTCAGCATAAAATCCAAAATCCTTTCTGTGTTCTACAAGGTCCTACATGATCTCCCTAACTTGACACACAAACTTTATGACCTCATGCCCTACCACTCTCCCCCTGCTCCCTCTGGTAAGCCACACTGGCTTCCTGATTAGTCCTCAAACATTGCTACTCACATTCCTGCCCCAGGTCCTTTGCACTGGCTGTCCCCTGCACCTATAAAGCTTTACTCATGACATCCCCATAGTTTGTTTCTTTGCTTATTTCACATCTTTGTTCAAATGCCACTTCATCAAGGAGGCTTTCTCTCACTCCTCTGTTTTGCGGTTTTAAAATATGCCCACAAAGTCTTTGATATGCTTCCCTTCAAGAGGCAGAACTAATTCCCCTTCCCTTGACTATTGTCTGGACTTAGTGACTCCCTTCTAAAGAATAGAATATGGTGGAAGTAACACTGTGTAACTTCTAACACCAGGCCATAAAAAGCGTTGTTGCTACCCCAGCCTGCTTATGAGAAAACATCAGACAAATCCAAATTGAGGGGTGTTCACAAAATATCTCGTCTGAACTCTTCAAAATTGTCAAGGCCATGAAAAACAAATACAGACTGAGAAACTGTCATAGATCTAAGGAGACTACACATGACAACCAAATGCAACCTAATATCCTGGATTGGATCCTGGAACAGAAAAAGAACATTAATGGAAAAACTGATGAAATCTGAAAGAAGTCTGTAGTTTAATTAATAGTAGTGTTCCAATGTTAACTTCTTAGTTTTGACAAAGATATTATGATTATGTAAGATAACCATTAGAGAAAGCTAGATGAAATGTACATGGGACTTTGGGAACTCCCTATATTATCTTTGCAACCTGTCTGAAATCTAAAATTATTCCAAAATAAAAAGTTTTTTAAAAAGCATCATGGATTCCTCCTTGCTCTCTTTCTTGGATCACATGCTGCCATGTCATGAGGACCCTCAAATAGTCCTACAGAGAGGGCCACGTGGTGAGCAACTGAGGCCTCCAGCCAACAGCCATGTGAGGGAGCCATCCTGGAAGCAGATCCTCCAGCTGCGAGTCAAGGCCTCGGGTGCCTGGAGTCCCGGCTGACATCTCGACTACAACCTCAAGAGAGATGCTGAGTCAGAACCACCAAGCTAAGCCTCTCCCAAACTCCTGACCCTAAGAAACCATGAAAGATAATAAATGTTTATTGTTGTTTTAAGCCTTTAAGTTGAATAATTTGTTATGTAGCAACAGATCCTCCTATCTAAAATAGCCTCCTCATAGTCATGCTCAATTCCCCTTTTTGACCTTAATTTTCCTTATAGCACTTATCATCTGACATAAGTTTGTTTAACTTTTCGTTTGTTTTCTTTCTTTCTTTTTCCAAGATGAAGAAGGCAGAGGAAATTTGACTTCTCTCTCCACCCTAGAATATGAGCTACATGGGAGTGGCGACTTTTTTTAGTTTGTGTCTCCAGCATCTAGAACAGTGCCCAACACACAGTAAATGTTCATTAAAGGATAGTTGTGGTAGTTACTATCATTGGAAAACAGGGTTAGGTAAAAATTCTTTCCTTGTCCTCACCTGGGAAAAAAAACCCAGCCCCTGGGGTTAGGAGGTGGATGATTGGGCCGACACAAGTGAGGCAATGTGGCATAAGGAAATATGAGCAGAGATGAGTCCAAACCCCCAAGTTCCAGGCCGGGCACGGTGGCTCACACCTGTAATCCTAGCACTTTGGGAGGCTGAGGCGGGAGGATTGCTTGAGGTTAGGAATTTGAGACCAACCTGAACAAGAGCAAGACCCCGTCTCTACAAAACACAGACAAACTTAGCCGGGTGTGGTGGCACGTGCCTGCAGTTCCAGCTACTTGGGAGGCTGAGGCAAGAGGATCACTTGAACCCAGGAGTTTGAAGTTGGAGTGAGCTATGATCACACTGTTGCACTCTACCTGGGGCGACAGAGCAAGATTCTATCTTAAAACTAAATAAATAGGCTGGTGTGGTGGCTTGTGCCTGTAATCCTACCACTCTGGGAGGCCAAGGCTGGAGGATCACTTGAGCTCAGGAGTTAGAGACCAGCCTGAGCAAAAGCAAGACCCCATTTCTACTAAAAATAGAAAAAATTATCTGAGTGAGTAAAAATAGAAAAAATTAGCTGGGCATTGTGGCACACACCTCCCAGCTACTTGGGAGGCTGAGGCAGGAGGATCACTTGAGCCCAGAAGTTTGAGGTTGCTGTGAGCTAGGCTGATGTCACAGCACTCTAGCCCAGGCAACACAGTGAGACTCTGTCTCATAAATAAATAAATAAATAACCCCAAGTTCTGCGTCTGCATTCCCATCCACTGAGAGACCTTAGTCAAGTCTCTCTTTCCTCTGGGCCTCTATTTCCTCAACTATGAAATTCAAAGACTGGGTGACCTACAAAATTACTAAGTTTTCTTTCAGCTCTAATAATCAATGATGCTGAGCATGGGCTGAGAGAAGCAGAAGCAAGGAGAGCTCATTTCTGGAGATGAAGGAAAACAGGGAATGATGTTAGAATACATTCTTTCCTCCATTTCCTCCTTTTCCTCCATCTCCAGTACCAGGCAGAATCTGCCTCCATTCATGCTATGCTCAGCACCTGGAAACCCTTTCCCATTTGATAATCTGCTTCTTTGCCAAGGCCCAGCTCCTCTCCTCTGTGAAGCCTTCCCAGGCTCCCCTGGGCTGCGTTAGCTATCCCCTCCTCCTGGCTCCCATAGTCCTTTGTACATGTCTTTCTAAGGCACTTTCCACATAACTAGACCTTTGTATCCTGGGGCCTTAGCTGAGGCTCCTAACAGGAACAAGTGAGTTCCTGGGCAACACTCCCAGGCTTGCAATTCCCTCCCAGGGAACTTGGGCCCTAATGGAGGAAGGGAAGGAGAAAACAGGGGAGGGGTGGAAGACCAGGGATATGCTGGGGGGCTTCCCTAAACCTTTCTCCTTTCCTTCTTCTTCTCCAGTCTCAGCCTCACTGCCAAGACAAGCAGGCCTATCAACCTGCCTGCCCCTGTCTCACCTAAGCCCACCTTCAAATGTCATTTATTTGAGCCATAATAACTTTCTCCTGCTCCTCCTTCTCCTTAGTGCATCATGCTCCTCTCACAATTTCCACACCCTGGGTTCCATCCCAACACGTGCTCCAGGTCTCTGAAGGCTTCCTGATATTTGGTATGAAGACAAGTTTGAGGGGCCATTTTCTCTCCAGAAGAATAGCTTGCCCAAAGGCTTAAAGAATGTAGTATGTTCTGGGAATCACAAGAGGTGGTGTCATGCTTAGTTTGTAAAGTGAGGTTGTGAGCAGTGAAAGGTAAGGCAGGTCAGGTAGGTCGGAACTAGCTTTGGTGGAGAATTTCATCTTATAGGCTATGAAAGCCACTGAAGAATACTGAGCACGTTGGAACTCACTCCCCTTCCACTCAGCCCTCCTCTCCTACAAGCCTTTCTATCTCTTTTTGCCCTGTCTCCTTTGGCTCATACCAAGATCTCACAGCAAAGATTTCTTGAGAACCTTTACTATGTAAGCTTTCTGTTCACATGACCTCATTTCAAGCTTTCAGCACCAACAGATGAGAAAAATGGCTCCCTTAAGTTATTTGCCCTAAGTTGCGGATCAAGAAAGAAGCAGAGCCCAGTTTCTTACCCATTACACTAATTTGGTCCACTCTCTACCCTTTTCTAAATCTCTTCTTTGGGGAAAAAATTAGAGATATCTGTATGATGCATTTGAGGTCTAGAGGCAGAAAAAGGAGGAGTAAGTACAGGGACCTGACAGTTCTGAAACAGGAATTTCCAGATTCTGATGGGGCTGATCTCACTTAGCTTTGCCCACTTCTCTGTACTCAGTAGATAGTCTCTTCCTATTGTCCCCATCTTCTTTCTTGGCCCACCTGCTTACTCAAATTCTCATGCCTCCTTCACTTCCTTGGATGCTGTTTGCCCTTATCTTCTGGGTTCTGGGTGATGCATGTGTTCTGAAAATGCCTGGACGGACCATGACCCTCTGGAACCTCTCCAGATATTCTGGGTTACTGCAGAGGATGGTCATAGCTCCCCTCTCCTTCCCCAGCTCTAACAAAAGGGGTCTGGCCTCACCCTGGGCTTCCAGAGCTCTTCAGCAAAGGTTAAAGCCTCCCTTCCTCATTTCGTACTGCCTACCCCTGTGCCCTTTCACAGGCTAAAAATACATAATCACAAGTGCTTCTCAAAACATGCTAAGCTCTTGAAACCTTTGCACTTGAATTTTCTCTCTCTGGAATGCCAGCATCCCCCCAACCCCAAGTTTTGGACCAAGAAAATTCCTAATATCCTCAATCTCAACCCAAACATGACCTCTACCCCCATTGACATCATCATGACTCAGACCATCATTTCTTGTCTAGACTACTCCCTAACTGGTCTCTAGGAATGACACTCTGGCCCTAGCCCACCCGTTTTCCATACTTCACTTAGTGTAAACCTTCTAAAATGCAAAATTGATCTTATCACTTCCCTTTTTTTTTTTTTTTTTGAGACAGAGTATCACTGTGTTGCCCTGGCTAGAGTGAGTGCCGTGGCATTAGCCTAGCTCACAGCAACCTCAGACTCCTGGGCTCAGGTGATCCTCCTGCCTCAGCCTCCCGAGTAGCTGGAACTACAGGCATGCGCCACCATGTCCGGCTAATTTTTTTTTTCTATATATATATTTTTAGTTGTCCAGATAATTTCTTTCTACTTTTAGTAGAGACGGGGTCTCGCTCTTCCTCAGGCTGGTCTCAAACTCCTGACCTTGAGGGAGCCACCGCCTCGGCCTCCCAGAGTGCTAGGATTACAGGCGTGAGCCACCGCACCCAGTCATCACTTCCCTTCTTAATATTGTTAAATGGTTTCCCATGCCTTAAAGGTAAAGTCATAATTCCTTAATCAGGTTTTGGGCTCTTCCATCCCCACTTCCCTTGATTCTTGTCTTCTGGCTGCACCCACTATCTTACTGGTACTCTGGCAGAGTTCCTGACACATTTGCTCAGTTCCTTGAAACTTACTTATTCTCTCTTGACCCTACATGATGTTCCCCTTGGCCTAGAATTCTGATTCCCTCCTCCTTCCCCAGCTAACTTCTGCCTAACCTTCAGGCAGGTCTTAGCTTGAACTCACTTCACCATACAGCCTTCCAGAACCCCTGGCTGTCTCTGTTTTCTGCTCCCACTGCCCAGTATTTCCTCCAATACAGCACTGATCCTGTTTGTCACTGCCTATTTATTTACTCATATGTCTCCCACACTCAACTGGGAGCTCCCTGAGTACCGCAGCCTACCTTGTTCATTGCTTAGCCCAGAGTACAGTTGGCCCTCCATGAACACTCGTTGAATTGGTGAGTGAACAAAGCCTTCCCTGTCTTCACAGTGCAGCTTCTGCCACCATCATTCTCATAGTGACTATTCTAGCTCATAGGTGATTGATCGGGTATTCTCTCTTTATGGACTGGGGTTACCTCTTTAATATTTGTACCCCCAGTTCCTAACACAGAGCTCCACATTCATGCTTCCATCCACCCACTCATTATTTTTTAACAATTTCTCATTGAGTGTCTCCTATGTGCCAGATACTATAGATGCAGCAGTGAACAAGGAAACAGGGCCCTGCCCTCGAGCTCACATTCTGGTGGCATATAGTGGGTGCTCAGCAAACAGGAGGGTCAGTGGGTCTCAGTCCTACCAGAAGCCCCTGGAGTCTTTCCTGTCAGGAGCTAGAAAGCAAGGGGCACAGGCTCTGGGGAGGAGAGTAGATTCTCTTGGTGACCTCTGGACGTCGCTTTGTCCAGGTCTCCTTGGGACTAGCCATCAAGCAGCAGCAGCAGGGAGGGAAGGAACGAGGGAGGGAGGGAGGGAGAGCCAAGTAGAGAGGGTCTGAATCTCTAAAGACAGGCAATACTGTTGCTGTTTGATGCCCATGGCTACTTTGCTGAGGCAGTTTGGTAACTGGCTTTCTTCCCTACACTGGAGCAGAAGAAAGAGAGCCACAGAGGGAAAGACATAAAAGGAAAGAGATGACAGAAGAAAAGGGAAGAACAGACAGGAGGAGGAGGAGGAGAAGGAGAAGGAGGAGGAGTCCTCAGAATCGTAAGGAGAGGAAGGAAGACTGAGGCACTAGAGAAGCCTGCAGGACTAAGGCCTGCCTGCAGCTCTGGGGTGTAACTTCTCCAGTGGGGAAAAAAGAGGATTCAGCTTTGAACTTTGCAATTCCCTATCAGGGTTGGGGAACCTGCGGCCTTGGGGCCACGTGTGGCCTTCTGGATCCTTGAGTGCGGCCTTTCGACTAGATCCAAATTGTACAGAATAAATCCTCTTCATAAAGGGATTTGTTCTGTGAAGTTTGGATTTGGTC
This sequence comes from Avahi laniger, assembly GCA_963575035.1. Lineage (NCBI taxonomy): Eukaryota > Metazoa > Chordata > Mammalia > Primates > Indriidae > Avahi > Avahi laniger. Next base: position 19,004 of record CAUYSK010019924.1, on the reverse strand, counting down.
GAGGGGCACTTGGGGATCTGGGGAGCCACATGTATCCTTGAGGCCATGGGTACCCCACTCCTGCCAGATGCTTTCCAGAGCCCACTGATCCCTCCAGTTGTCTCTGGCCCCATCTGGCCATCCCTGGAGGCTTCTGCCAGGGACCTGCCAGACCCTAAACCAGGATACATCCCTGCAGACCCTCACAAGCAAGGGACAAGTAAAAGAAAACAGTCTGTCTGGGAATAGCAGCCTCTGATTTTCATCTTTCTCAGAAAAGATCGTAGAAAGGACCATGTTTCCTGGCTGGGGCGTCAGGCTCTACTCTATCTCCTGACAGCATCCTAATCCGCAGGCACAGAGCAGAAACCTCCCTGAGCTGGGAGCTGGGGAGGCAGGCCCCCAGACACCAAGCCAGCTCTTCGCAGTGCCACTGTGCTTACTGGCAGCTTCAGCTGCTCGCTCCTGAGGCTGCGATGCCATCTGCTGCTCGGTTTAGGAAACTGGCTGGCTGGCTGCACAGCGGACGCTGAGCCTGGGGGGGGTTGGGCAGGAAGCTCGCCCTGGGTTTCAGGAGAGCCATGTCTTTGTTTCCGGACAAACCCCATACTGGTCTTCAGGGACAGAGCAAACGCTCTGTTTCCTGTTGTCAGTCCTATTTCGACTAGGCAGGATGCCTCTCTTCTACAAGAAGGGACCTAAGGATTCTGAAGGAATGGGTGAGTTGGCTCTGCCCTTCATAAAAATCCAGTGTCATCTCAAGGTTAAATTAATCAGAGAGGTCCCAGCCTGCCTTTGAAGTTCCATAGCTTTCCTCAAAGCGATTTTTTTTTTTTTCTTTACAGGTTTAACTAAGATTATTCCAAGTTAATTGGCTGAATGAAATAATGAGGCCAGGCCTAGAAGTGAGGCTTTGAAGAAACAAGCATGCTTATGCAGAATGGAAATACAATCTTCAGACTCTTAGCTGGTTTTTGAAGCTCCTGCTTTCTGTGTTGTCCCTGTTTAGGCCTCAACTCAGAAAGAGTTGTGAGCTCTAGTGTTTTAGGGGCCACATATTTGTTGATATTTAGTGAAGAAATGGTTAGTTTGAGGACATTTTCTGCAAGCAGAAATGGCAGCCAGCCTCCAAGATGATCCCCAATGCTGTCCATCTACTGATATTCATGCGCTTGTAAGTCCCCTCCCACACATGGTACGAGGGTTTGTCTGTGTGACCAACAGACTATGACAGAAGTAATCATATGTAATTTCCAAGATTAGGTTATAAAAGACACTGTGGCTTCCTTCTTGGTCACTTTCTCTCTGATCATTTGCTCTGGAGGAAGTCAGCTGTGAGGTTGTAAACAGCCCTATGGAGGCTCATGTGGTAAGGAACCGAGGCCTTCTAGCAACAGCCATGAGTGATCTTGGAAGCAGATCCTCTGGCCCTAGTCAAGGCTTCAGGTGACCGCAGCCCTAGTGGACAGCTTGACTACAACCTCATGAGTGACCCTGAGCCAGCTTAGCTGAGCTGCTCCCAGTTCTTGACACCCAGAAACTATGTGATACAAATATTTGTTATTTTAAGCTCTTAAAGTTTTGGGATAATTTGTTTTGCAGCAACATAATAGACCTGTCATATGGTATTATTATTATGTCATGGTATATCATCTGTGTAATATCACCTCATTTCCTTGTAAGATCTGGCATCTGGACTCCACCCCCTCAATCTCACTAACCTCATTTCTGACCAGCCAGCCTCAGCCTCAGCTCAGCCTTGCCCTCAGCTCAGTCCTGCCTCAAGCTCTTTGAATTTGCTTTTCTCTCTACTGGAACCCCCTCTGACCTATCCCCTGCCAAAATCTTTGCCTGAGTACTCCCTTATCTCTTTCAAGTCTTTACTCAAATGTCATTTTTTCAGTGTAGCCTTTCTTGACCCCCTTTGCCTCTTATATAGTAACTTCCACATCTTCTATTCTCTTCCCTACTTTATTCTTAGCCCTTATAATTGTATAACACATTCATCTTGTGATTTCTATCTCTCCCCACCAGAATGTAAGCTCCACGAAGGCAAGAATTTGTGTTTTTGCCTATTGTGGTCACTGTTCTATCTTCAGCACCTGGAATAGTGACAAGCACATGGTGGATGTACAATACATATTTAGTTGAATGGAAAAAAAATGAATGTCATAATTCACCAATTATAGTATGTCTTCTAGATCCCATCATATATCATGTGCTATAGTATAATATGATGGGTCACATATATGTTATATTTAAATGCAGTACAAGGCAGAGCAGAGATACGGCTAGGGCCATAAATAAGAAGACTTGACTTTGTTGCTTGCTGGCTAGCTATGCAACTCTGAGCCTCTGTTTCACTCATCTATAAAGTGAGACTAATATAATTTCCCTGTCCTGTCATAGGGTAATTGCAGGGATCAAATAAGATGATGATTGTTACAGCATTTTTTTTTGAAACAGGGTCTTGCTCTGTTGTCCAAGCTAGAGTGCAATGACATCATCATAGCTCATTGCAACCTCAAATTCCTGAGCTCAAGTGATCCTCCTCCCTCAGCCTCCCGAGTAGCTGGGACTACAGGCACTTGCCACCATGCCTGGCTAATTTTTTAATTTTTTGTAGCGATGGGGTCTCACTATGTTGCCCAGGCTGGTCTTGAACTCCTGGAATCAAACAATCCTCCTGCCTTGGCCTCCCAAAGTGCTAGGATTACAGGTGTGAGCCACTGTATCCAGCCATTACAACATTTTAAAAAATGTTTCTGAATTAGCGGGGCAACTAAAAATAGAAAACATTAGCCAGGTGTGGTGGTGCACACCAGGTACTCACAAGGCTGAGGCAGGAGGATAGCTTGAGCCCAGGAGTTTGAGGTTGCTGCGAGCTAGGTTGACATCACCGCACTCTATCCAGGCAATGCCCAGGCAACAGAGCAATACTCTGTCTCAAACAAAACAAAAAACCACCAAAAAAAAATGTTTCTGAAATGTGTTCCAAAGACCTTTGTCCAAGGATAAGCTATGTGAAGAAAAAAAAAAGGTCAAAGGGTTTGGGAAATGTGGGTTCTAATCCCTGATGGCCATTCTCAATACAAATTAGCATATGACAGGCTCTGAAAATCCTGCTCATAAATATCTACGCCCAATGCACCTGACTACACATTGGGAAACCTCGCCCTATACAGAGTAATCGCCTGTGTTATCAGGATAATATTTTTACTTTAGATCAAGAAGGAATGCTAAAGTCCTTGGAACAGAAATCCTGGTGGGGTGGGTGATGAGATCCAATGAGCTTGCATGCGCTTGTAAATCCTCTCCATTGAGCTGCAATGGAGATTGGGAGAAGAAAGGGAGGAGGAGGAGAAAAGAGAAAGGAGGTACAAGAGAGCAGGGAAGGAAAAAGAAAAGGAAGAAGAAAGAAAAATGGTGTTGAAGGGAGAAGACAACTAAACTAATCCCCCATGCAAATAACTCTGTAGAACAAAGGCACCTGAGATTTCCGGTGGATGGGGGTAGCGAGGGAATCCTGGGGGCGCTGGTGCTGCCTGCTGAGCAATTTCCACAGGTGGAGCTCAGGCTTCCTTTTCTACATCAGGGAACGTCTGATGGAAGAGATTTCTTCTTTATCAGGGAGGAGGAATCAGGTAAACTTAATTTAGTGTTCTTATTACAAGCCTGAAGTGTCAGCTGCCATTTTTTCTTTTCCTTATGAGTGGTAAGTTTTCTTGGCAGCATTCATCTCCCTAGAGCGTGCCTGGCCTGAAAAAGGAAGAGGAACAGCAATTCCTCCTGTAAGGATTCCTTAGGCTACATGGGACATGAAGAGGGTGTCAGGTTCATTCTTGACCTCCAGGTAGGCCTGCTGTGGCCTAGTCCAAACAAATACTCTTAGATAAAGAGATTCTGCAGCTCTCTCAGGTATCTTTTCTCATTTCCAGCCACCATAGTGAGGAAGTCCCTTGCTATATTTCAGTATTTTTCTTATAATTTTATTTATTTATTTATTTATTTGAGGTGGGGGGGACTGGGGGATGTCTGTAGACTTTTTTTTTTGAGACAGAGTCTTGCTCTGTTGTACGGGCTCTGTTGCCTCATTATAGCTCACTGCAACCTCACACTCCTAGGCTCAAGTGATTCTCCTGCCTCAGTCTCCCAAGTAGCCGGGACTAGAGGCTCATGCCACTGCACTCAGCTAATTTTTGTATTTTCTGCAGAGATGCGGTCTTGCTTCTGCTCAGGCTGGTCTCAAACTTCTGGCCTCAGATGATCCTCCCATCGGTCTTCTAGAGTGCTAGGATTACAGGTGTGAGCCACCACACCCAGCCTATAATTTCATTTTCTTATTGCCTGTTTCTTACCCCAGAAGGGAGTGATCTGACTGTCATAAGTTGCATGCATAGTGCAATTTATAGTAACCAGTAAAAACAACCCATCTCTGTAGTTACATGATTGGTGAATACCATTTGAGAAACCTCATTTCCAATCAATTGGGAGACTAGACTTTATTTTTATTTATTTATTTTTAATTGTGGGATTTAATGGTGGGATAGGGAAGTAATGGAAAGGAAGTGACATACATTGAGTACCTGCCTGGTTCCTTATATATGACACCTCATTTAATCTTCACAACAACCCTAAAATGTACAGATTATTATTCCCATTTTGTAAGTGAGGGAACTGAGGTCTAGAGGTCATTTACATAAAAGACAGACAGCTAATATGTAAGTGGCAGAGTCAGAATCAGATCTGTATCTGACTCCCAAATCCATGTTCTCTTTATCCAAGGTGCTCCTATATATCACACAGATATATAGTTTATCTTTAGTTTCCTTACATTCCTTGTGAGATATGTGGTTTGTTATCTGATAAACATGCTGGGGTTCTGACTATTTTACATGCCTATTCATTGGATGGTAAATAGCATCAGAAAAGTGCTAGTAGGCCTGGTGCTTACACCTGTAATCCCAGTACTTTAGGAGGCAAGTGCAGGAGGCCAGGAGTTTGACATCAGCTTGAGTAGCCTGAGCAAGTGTGAGATTCCCATCTCTACAAAAAATAGAAAAATTAGTGGGCATGGTGATGCGCATCTGTAGTTCCAGTTATTTGGGAGGCTGAGACAGGAGGATTGCTTGAGCCCAGGAGTTTGAGGTTGCAGTGAGCTATGATGAGGCCACTGTACTCTGGCCTGGGCAACAGAGCAAAACCTTGTCTAAAAAAAAAAAAAAAAAAAGAAAGAAAGAAAGAAAGAAAAGTGCAGGTAACTCCCTCAAGGCTTTCCAGTGACCAAATCTGAACTCATTCTTCCTGATGTCCACCTCATTAGAGTATAATCTCCATAATGGTAAGGATTGTGTCTGTCTTTTTCATCACTGTATCCCCCCAATGCCTAGCACAGGGCCTGTCACGTGGTAGATATTCAATATTTGTTCAACGAATGAATGGATGAAATCAGAAGCAGACTCTAAAAAGCAAGATAAGAGAACCTGGGACAAAGATTTGAAAGGCCAACATTTAGTTCAAAGAAGAAGCAAAGAAGAGAGGTAGCCAGGAAGAGAACTAGAGACAGCAAGAAAACTCAGCACAAACAAGCAAGACAAAAATAGCCTCTCGCCACTGTCCTTTTAAAATTACTTTCTATACTTGAGCCTAAGTGACAAGTAAAATCTCCTCTGTAATTTCCCATGTGTTCAGTTTAATGAATTTCCGGCAAATGGTTTCAGTATTGGAGGGCCAATTTGGACATTGTGGGGGCAGGGTTGGTGAGAAAATGAGAGGTATGGAAATAGACTAACAAATTGAGTCTAGAAACCAAATGAAGGGGTGATTCAAGGTATGTGAGGAGGGAGCCAAGTCCTAGAACTTGCTCAACTCCAAGAAGGACGGGGAACTGGTCTCGCTCTGATGTCACCATTATGCTTCCCTGCATGCTATAGAGGGAGCCCAGAATCTCAGGCTGCCTTGCAACAATTCTTTGTACTACATTGCCTATTGTATAAACAGCTTTATTTGGTTACATAGCGGGCATTATATCAAAAATTTAATTTCAAACATTGGATGGAATAAAGAGACTCTGGCTCTTTCAGGTCCCGCATACCTTCTAAATGATAGGTACGCCATAAATGTTAAACTGAGTCATGATAAGGCAGTTGAGTTAGGGATGGGAAGCATGGGAATGCAGTCTCCCCCTTGGCATCTGTGCTGCTGGCCCAAATGCCTTAAGTTTTTGCATAGACCGAGTAAGGAGCTCTGCAAAGCCACAGGACACAGAATAAAAAGTCCTTTCTAGTCCCTAAAATTAACAATGCCCACATAGCCCACAATGACAAGTAAAGAGTTGCAGATTTTTCACATCCCCAAGTATGTTTTTCATTGTTGTTTTGACAGCTTTGAGGTATAATTCCCTACCACATGATCTACCCATTTAAAGTATACAATTCAATGGTTTTTATTATATTCACAAATATGTACAACCATCACCAATTTTAGAATATTTTCATCTCAATATGAAACTCTATACTCCTTAGCTATAACCTTGTACCCCCCTTTGGCCCTCAGCAAGCCCTAATCTACTTTGTAGATTTTCCTATTCTGGACATTCGTATGAATGGGCTCAAACAATATGTGATCCTTGGTAACGAGTTAAGTTATCATGTTTTCAGGGTTCATCCATGTTGTAGCATGAACCAGTACTTCATTCTTTTTTATGGTTGAATAATATCCCATTGTATGGATATATCACATTTTGTTTATCTATTCATCAGTTAATGAACATGTGGTTTTTTCTGACCTTTTTGGCTACCATGAATAACGCTGCTATAAACATCTGTATACGGGTTTTTGTGCGGACATGTTTTCATTTCTCTTGGGTGTATACCTAGGAGTGGAATTGCTTCATTTATTTCTCTTGGGTATATATCTGGGAGTGGAATTGCTGGGTCATAAAGTAATTCCACGTTTAATCATTTGAGGATCTGCCAGACTGTTTTCCAAAGCAGCTGCAACATTTTACACTCCCCCTAACAGTGTGCGAAGGTTCCAATTTCTCCATATCCTTGCCAACCCAACTATGTTTTTGAGAAGAAACAAAGACAACTGCAGGGCCCCACTTTAATTTGGGAAGCTAGTACATAGCAGCAAGAGGAATACGGGGATGGAGAAGGCGTCCCTCCTCTAAGCCCTTAGTATCAGCCAGAGAGAATATGGCAATCTCTAGTACACTCCCTGACCCCCAAGGCTAGGTTAGTTGCCCTCTGACACATGCCCAAGCATGCCTTATAGTTCTTGCCATGCTTCCCCACTAAGACTGTAAGCCTTAGGCAGGCAGGAATCTCAATTGCTCATTATCTTCAGCACCTGCACAGGGTCTGGCACATGACAGATGCTCGGTAAATGCTGACTGACTGATTGACTGCACAAATGATGAAATATTTCTCTGCTGGTGACCCCTGTCCAGGGAGAAGAGGAAAAAAGCACTCTTAGGGACAAAAGGCATCAAGGAGGGAAGCAAGAATAAGAGGATGGATGGGGGAAAAAGAGAAAGGCAGGCAAGAAGCTTGGGGATCTGGTGTCACTTGGGGTCAGCCTTTTAGTTGTGAGGTCAAACTCAGAGCTAATGGACTTGCCTTAATCCTCTGCCTTCCATTTGGCTGCATTTTTTTCCCCTAGATATGTTCCCTTTTATTTTTTGTTATTATCCCTAACAATTTTGTCTTTGTAAGAATAAGAAACAAAAAAGTAGAAAAGTAGTTGATAATGTATGTAAAAGACCACATAAATCAACTCACCAAAATGGATTCCAGAATTTAAAAGAATGGAGGTCAAACAGGTTTACTATGAAGGATTTTTAAGTAGGAAAAGATATCATAATCGAGGTTTTCCTCTAACGAACACTGAATGGCCTATACCTAAAAAAGGTGACCACATTTTCAATAGGATGGGAGAATATGGCTCACTTTGCAGTCTTAACTCACAATGGCTGGCCTTCCTTGCACACAAATCCTGCCTTCTACTGGACTAATTTGTGAATCCAATCATTACCAGGTTATTAGTCCCTCTCTCCCCAAAGGCCCTCATATCTCCTCTTCTCTGAAAGCACACAAGCACATATTCACACACATACCCCCTCATCTTTCCTTTTCATGAATCCTCAGGGTAGCTTTGCCTTCTCCACTTTGTGTGTTTGTTAGGAAAGAAAGCAAAATATATGAGATGCCAGTGCAATTTTTCCTTCAGCAGAGCTCTGCAGGACAATTACCCAATCTGCCCGTTTTTATAGCTCTCATAACCCTCTTTTATGAACACACTGTGATAGCCAGATGTGGCCATTGATTATGGCAGCAGTCTTTAGCCACATTCCTATTTAACTGCAAAGTATGGCTCCGCCCACCAGCCCAGCACCGATCATGTGACTTTTCAAATTACTGTATTTATGTAAGGCTTTTCCAACCTGTGTCCTGTGTCCAACTCCATCAAAACTGGGCAGAATTTCTGTTTGCCTCCTCTCCAGTGGCTCTTTGGCCCTATAGTCTAGGGTCTCTTTAATCAATTTGGTGCTCTGGGCTTTTTTCAGGAGAGGTTTGCAAGGGTTGGGGTACACAAGCAGCACAAAAATTTTTTCATTATAAAAGAGCTGAGGAAATAGATAATAAAACATTTTGGCAGATGCCAAGGGCAGTAGCTGATTCCTAGGGGCTCGCCTACCAATGGTACCAGGTGCAATACATCAGCAGAGCCTATAGGATCGGGGGAAAGGGGAGTAGGAAAGGAGAGGATCTAGAATTTGGGGAATTACAGAGTGGATTAGGAATTACTGCTGCTAGGCCTTCCCCCTCTGGGCCCCAGCTTCACCATCTGTTCACCAGGACGGAATCATACTGACTCTAGCTAGTGGGGTAAGGAAGTTTTAGAGTTCAAAAGAAGTTCTGGTAACCTGGTACTCACTTTAGCTGACTGTGCCATGGGGCAGGGCAAGTACAGCAGAGAAAGCGAACTAGTGTTCTTTAGCTGCCGTAGCTCAGCTAAGGATCCCACTGCAGGGCACCTGGGATGTAGTCCCTAATCCACCCAAAACCTTCTGGCGAGATTCCCAAGACCAGACAAAGGTGATCCATTGGCTGCATGACAGCGCTGCGGGAAAAAGCCAGAAAGGGGATCTGCGTGTAAGTGCAAAAGCATGGGCTGGGCCTGCAGCAACCGAAAGGCGCCACACGTGTGAGAGGAACCCGCGTCCCGCGGGCGCTCGCTGTCGGCAGGCAAGAAGCCTGGCCGCACTAGGACATACCAGGTTCTCTCTTTAGCAGCTCCAAACCCAGCACCCCTTCTGCCCTTAAGAAATAGGACTAGACTTCAACAAACGTAGCCATTGTTCAGACCCCGAGCTTTTCTCTTTTTTTAACCCGGCTCTTCCTGGACTGGGCCCCGGACCCCGCTCACTGAAGCTCCGCCCAGCAACGTCCCGGGGCGGGGCTCCGCGCAGCTTCCTGCTGTGCTTTCCCCTGCCGCCTCTGCCCGGGCTGGTGCGCTCTGCCTAGCTCCTAACACGTGCGGGTGAGTAAGGGCCCGGTGGGGAGAGGCCTTGGAGGTTTACCAGCCCGGGAAGAGAAGCAGCGTGGGGAGGCTTCTGCCGAGGCACGGGAAGAAATTGGGGTTCATTCGCAGGTGACCCTGAGCTTGGAGGGCATTTTGAAGAGGCCTGGGAGATCATAGTCCCAGAGTCGCCTCCTGTTTTCTGCCATCCGTCTTCCCCCTATGGAGTCACTTACAGACGGACGCCCAGAGCCTCGCTCGGCAGGCGCGAGGGGCAGGGACTTGGGAAGGTTTTTTAATTGACAGAAATTGTATATGGAGTTTTCTAAGCTTCTCAACTTCTCCTCTGCAAAGAAGTTATCCAAAAGAGAGAGCAAAGAATATTAAGAAACAGGGCTGGGCGCGGTGGCTCACCCCTGTAATCCTAGCACCCTGGGAGGCCGAGGCGGGAGGATCCCTTTAGCTCAGTAGTTCCAGACCAGCCTGAGCAAGAGTGAGACCCTGACTCTACTAAAAATAGAAAAATTAGCTGGGCATTGTGGTACGTGCCTGTAGTCCCAGCTAGTCGGGAGGCTGAGGCAGGAGGATCAGGCAGGAGGATCGCTTGAGCCCAGGAGTTTGAGGTTGCTGTGAGCTATGATGATGCCACTGTACTCTAGGCCAGCCAACAGAGCCAGACTCTGTATATTAAAAAAAAAAAAAGGAACAAAAAGTGTAAATATTTATGGGATTCAATGTGATGTTTTAACATATATTTATATTGTGAAATGATTAAATCAGGCTAATAAATTCATCGCCTCACATACCATGTTTTTGTTGTAAAAAATATTTAATAGATATCATCAATTTTGAAATGTACAATGCGTTGTTATTTGTTATAGTCAGTATTCTACTCGATAGATCACTAAAGCACTATTATTGCTTGTCTTTTTAGGATGACTTGAAAGTAAGGCATCCTTCAACTATCTGAAGAGAGGAAATAGTGGCAGGTGGACAGTCTGCAGTTTTCAGGTAAATGTCCCTATTCATTCCAACATTAACTGTCTCCTCTGAGCCAGGCCTATTGGCCAGTTGGTATCCATCAGGAAACAGTTGGGAGGCAAATATATCTATATTTACCCCCAACAAATTCAGCATCTGGGTAGTGAAAGGCTGAGTAGAATTTTGGTGGTTTGCATAAAGGCATGTAAAATCTTTGAGATTAGCAGTGTCATTCCAAACCTGAGGGATTTATAGGGAGATTGTAAATTGCATGAAGGAAAGAATAGTATATCTTGCTTTGTTCACTGCTAGATCCCAATCACAGTGCCTGGCATGTGGCAGGAACTCTTTGAATGTTGGATAAAACTGCTGAAAGTCTGGGTCCTTTATTAAAAGAATTTGTTCTGTAAAATTTGGATTAAGTCAAAAGGCCACACTCAAGGATCCTTCAGAAGGCCACATGTGGCCCCAGGCTGCAGGTTCCCCACCGCTGAAGGGTTTGGAGGCAGGATCTGCAACCTGTGCTTCCGTGCCTGTTTTGCAGTCAACATTCAACTAATGGCGATAGCTGTATTCCTGTCTTATACCTGGGATGCCTAGGTATCTGAAACAAACGAGAAAGCTGTTTCTCGGGACTCATCCAGCGGTTGTCAGCTGTCCAGGCTAGTGTGATGCCTGTGACGGTGTTACACTGCTGGAAGAGCAAGCACTGTCTTTATTGAGGTTTGGCTCCAAACACCGTTTTGGTGTTTGGGCCAAGTACCTTTGGGCAGTGTTTTGTACCTCTGAGAGTGGAATGACTCCTCCTGTGGAGTTGGTCCTAGTCTGGGTGCAAACAGTTTTTTTTTCTGTTAGCAAAGGACCCTCACTTAGGGATAGCCTATCATTCTTTACTTCCTTGAATCCTAGATGCCTTCACCAGAAAAACCTGCCACCATCAGGACCTCAGATGTCTGACAACAGTGTGACACCAGATAGGTAATGTAGTCCTTGTGTCATGCGGGTCCAGATTAAATTACCACAGTTCAGATGGGGGGAAAAAACGTAAAATCATGTTTTAAAAAGTTATGGAGAGTATCAGAATTTTAGAGAGAATTCTTAGAATCTAAAGTTCTAGAGCTCTGCTGTGTAATAGCTATGCACTACATGTGGCTATGGAACAGCAGTACACAATAAGCTTACTACGTTGGTGGAAACGTTTTCTGAGCTGTCCAAACAGCCAGACATAGATACTGAGATTAAGACACTGATTTTATTTAACTTTTATTAGTTTACATAGTCTTGTAGTCTATAGTTTGCCAATCCCTGTTCTACAGAATGAAATTCAGGCCTTGAGAGTTGAACAGCTCATTAGTGATAGGTTCAGGGCCATACCAGTATGTCTCCCTGAAAAATTCAATGTTATCGATAGTTTTGCCTTAGAGGCTTGTACTCTTTTCGTCCTTTAGAGCACTAAGGTGACTGCAACAAATTAACCAGTAGTAAAATGGTCCTCGTTCCTTGTGTTTGGGGCTTGTTTATGTGTACTTTTTGCACGGGTTACTTTTATCATGGTGGCTTTCCACTTTTAATGTGTACCTAAGAGGGGAGAGGTCCTAAGAAAGAACAGCAAGCAGTCTTCAGTTTTCAACCTCAGTCCTAAGTAGTAAAATAGAATTGGTCCTTAAGGAAAGAGGAAAATCTTATGTCATGACTAACCATAGGGTTTAAAATCTGGGGTCTCAAGTTCTGAGCATGCAGGTTGCCTTCCTGAACACAGTAGGACTATCCATGTGCAGAGAGAGGTCCCTGTGTTATTACTTGATAATTCATTGAATTGTGTCCTTGTGTCAATATCCCAAGAGGTTTCAATGGCATAATCATGCACATTAAAATAATTTAATGGGATTTTCTACTTGATAAATGAAGTTAATTAGTCACCTACTTATCCCTGTTTATTTGATTTTTTTAAGCAAAGAAATTTATTTCCTGGTGAGTCTAAGAAGATGAATAAAACATTGCAAAGTAGCTTTTTATTCATTCCTTCTGTTTCTCTATCATCCTTTTTTCCCCGGCAGTGGAAAGCGGAAATTAGACTGGCAGGATTACTTGTCTGTAAATACCCAAGCTGCCAACTGCTATAGGTAGCAGTTAGTAAACACAAATGCCTCTTTTCATTGTTTTGGCAAAGTTTCAGGTGCAAGGCCTGTACCATATTAAAAGGAGAAACATTAAAGGTAAGTAGGGAACCATAATTAATAAGGGCTATTCCTGGTACCTGTTCATAATTTCACTTCTTGCCCGGTTGAAAGAAACTAATGTCAATGGGGTTTTCTACATTGACATTTTGAATTATGTCTCAAATTTCAATCAGGAAAACAAAACCCAGAGGGATAAATTCAAGCCCCAAAGGGACACAAAAAGGTGGTTAAGTGCCTAGGAATTCACACAAAACAGCTGCTAAGGGCAACTAATTAAGAACTTAAAAAGGGTAACAGTGACTCCTGTGAATCTTGTTGCTTAATTACGCCTTTATGAACAGCTCCAATTAATGGAACTATCAATATACTCTTGGAAAACAATTGCACTGGATTAATAAATTCACTTAATAGTTAAAATCTCTGCTTAGCAACATCTTTTTACTACTATTTAGGAAAACTTTTAATAAGCCAACTTGCTGGGTCATAAATTTGTCAATTAAGTAGTCTAAGGCTTGGTTCAAAGGAGTCCCTTCCTTGTCCTCCAGTAAAGTCCCTTTGTGATGTGAGAACGGGGTGTGCTGCTGCTTAAGAGTACTACTTCTTAAGGTTACTCCTTGGGAAAGGGGTGATAAAATGGGCTTTGGAATTTATTGTCTTAGTTTAGAATAGTTTTAAATTTATACAAAAGTTGGGAAGATAGGTACAAAGAGTTCCCATATACACCATACCCAGTTTCCTGTAATAACTAACACTTGACATTAGTATGTTACAGTTATCATAATTAATGGACTAATAGTGATACATTAGTATTAAGTAAAGGCCACACTTTATTGAGATTTCCTTACTTTTTGCCTAATTAATATTCTTTGTCTGTTCCAGGATCTCATAGAAGATACCATGTTACATTTAGTCATGTCTTCTTAGGCTCCTCTTGGCTGTGACAGCTTCTTATACTTTAATGTTTTTAATTATGTTGACAGTTTTGAGAAGACCTGTTCAGGTATTCTGTAGAACATTCCTCAGTTGGGATTAAGTTTTGTTCATGGGTTTATGGGTTTTTGGGAGGAAGACCACAGAGGTGAAGTACCATTCTCATCACATATCAAGGGTATGCTGGCTGGGCGCGGTGGCTCACGCCTGTAATCCTACCACTCTGGGAGGCAGAGGAGAGTAGATCGTTTGAGCTCAGGAGTTCAAGACCAGCCTAAGCAAGAGCGAGACCCCATCTCTACTAAAAAAAAATAGAAATTAGCTGGAAAACTAAAAAAAAAAAAAAAAATATATATATATATATATATATATATAAAATTAGCCAGGCATGGTGGCGCATGCCTATAGTCCTAGCTACTCGGGAAGCCGAGGCAGAAGGATCGCTTGAGCCCAGGAGTTCGAGGTTGCTATGAGCTAGGCTGATGCCATGGCACTCACTCTAGCCTAGGCAACAAAGCAAGACTCTGTCTCAGGAAAAAAAAAAAAATTATATTGCTATCAACATGACTTATTACTGTTTATGTCAACCGTGATCACCTGGCCTAGGTCTTATTTGCCAGGTTTCCACACTGTAGTTAGTATTTTCCCTCCTCTTTCCATACTGTGTTCTTTGGAATGAAGTCACTAGGCACACACTGAAGGAAGGAATGAGGAATTGCGCTCTACTTAAAAGCAGAGTATCTACATGGTTAATTGGAATTATTCTGAAAGAAATTTGTTTCTTCAATTTATTTATACTACTGTGGACTCATGGATATTTATTTTACACTTTGGATAATAATCCAATAATAACTTTGTTTATTTTGTTCAAAGTGTTCCCAGCTTTGACCACTGAGTTGGACCTTTAGAGATATCCTCATAAATATCTTATGTCCCTTTGACATACTCTAATAATTGAGGTTTTTTAAAATTATTATTTATTTAATACTTCCTCACTTGCTGGTACTATAAGATACTCCAGGTTCACTCTAGTATGTTTTCTACTGCAGTCTCAGAATCAACCATTTCTCCAAGGTTCTATTTATTGGAAAGTGGTATTAGGGAACCAAGACCTTTTCTGTTTTTAGTAGACGGGTCTCACTCTTGCTCAGGCTCCTCTCGAACTCCTGAGCTCAAGCGATCCTCCTGCCTTGGCCTCCCAGAGTGCTAGGATTACAGGTGTGAGCCACCGCACCTGGCCTTAGATATACTCTTGATAGTGAGATATTCTGTCAGCTGACAGGACAAAGAAATATGTATATGTATGTCGTGAGTTCATTGCTGCCTATGTTTTTTAAGCCTTTTTTTTTTTTTTTTTATAGATTGGGTCTTGCTGTCACCTAGGCTGGAGTACAGTGACACAAGCATAGCTCACTGTAACCTCAAACTCCTGGCCTCAAGCCATCTTCCTGCCTCAGCCTTCCAAGCAGCTGGGACTACAGACATGTACCACCATGCCTGGCTAATTTTTTTTTTTTTTTAATTTTTTTTTTGTACAGATGGAGTCTTACTATGTTGCCCAGGCTGGTCTCAAACTCCTGGCCTCAAGTGATTCTCCTGGCTTCTACCTTCCAAAATGCTGGGATTGTAGGCATGAGCCATCACACCTGGCCATACATTCTTTTTTAATTTCCACGTTTTTATTCTATGGTCTTTGTTTATTGTCTTTCATGTAGAATATAGTGGCTGAGCCTATTTTTTTTATAGTGCATGCTACAGTTTTTAGATGGCTGGTTTTTAACCCCATGAGCTTATAGTGGAGGATGGGGATTTTTTATCAGTTGCTGGCAGAAGAGAGATGCTAAGCCCGGGACCTTAGGGTTCTGATGAATTGAAGGACAGGAGAGATGCCCCTCAAGGCAAAGAGCCTCTGAGTTAGAATCTGGGATTCACCAGAATGACAATAGTAGAACTCACCTTTCTCAATTTTAATTCTCTGGGGGTTGTCTCTCAGAGTTGCCTAAACCCACTGAAATATGCTGGCTACCCCGGTAAGTGGTAGCTTAGACATAAGGCAAAGGACAGGAAGGAGAGAAAAGGGCAGAACAGCCTCCACTACCCCTATTCCCATGACATACTACACTTTTCTACAGTGGGCTTCCAATTCTTAACTTGTATATTAGGACCCAACAATGATCTGTTCCTGCAGAGATTTTCAGACTCCAAACCTACTGGTTATTTAACTCATACACTGCATTCCGCTTCCTTAGATTTTAGAGACAGAGACAGGGTCTGACTGTGTTGCCCAGGATGATCTTGAACTCCTAAGCTCAAGCAATCTTCCTGCTTCAGCCTCCTGAGTAGCTGGGGCTACAGGTGTGTGCCACTGTGTCTAGCTAACTCATACCTTTTCAATGTGTTCATGGTTTTTATTAACTGAACTTCATGTTAGATGTTGGGGATAAATAATGAATAAGGCAGTTTTTGCTCACCTCTGTCAAACTTTGCACAGTCTAACCTTAGCTCCCAGATTCCCTTGTTGGCCACATTGGTTTCTGTCACTCCTCGATAAGTCTTTTGCCACTAGGTCTCTGCACATGTTGTTTTTCCTTTCTGGTTCCATCTTGGCATTGTCTAATTTGAGATCTCAGATTAGTCAGCATTGCTGCAGAAAAGCTGCCTTCCTTGACTGAGCACCCATTATGTGTATCATAGGACCATGTTTTACCACAAAGCTAGACAGAAATGCTATGTGCCTAGGACACAGAGTCCTCTGAAAAACTATTATTCACCAGCTTCTAAAGGCTTGCTCAAGAAGCTCCAATTCTACTGACAGCTGTCTAAAGGCTCTCAACTGGTAAATATTGGGCAGGGCACAGTGGCTTATGCTTATAATCCTAGAACTTTGGGAGGCTGAGGGGGGAGGATCACTTGAGGCCAAGAGTTCCAGACGAGCGTGGGCAATAGCAAGGCACCATCTCTACAAAAAAAAAGAAAGAAAGAAAAGAAAAATTAGCTGGGTGTGGTGGCATGAACCTGTAGTCCCAGATACTTCGGAGGCTGGGGCAGGAGGCTCTCGTTTGAGCCCAGGAGTTTGAGGCTGCAGTGAAGTATGATGACGCCACTGTACTGTACGCAGGGTGACAGTGAGACTCTAGTATGTGAGGATAATAAGTGTGCCATTTTTGTTCTTTTAAATTTTTCAAACATGAAAACAAAGGTGTTATTACCAAATCATTTGCTAGTGGACCGTAAAAATATAACCTAGTGTGCCACTATTTGAAACAAAATGTTGGCTGGGCCTGATGGCTCATGCCTATAATCCTAGCACTCTGGGAGGCGGGAGGCGGGAGGATAGCTCGAGGTCAGGAGTTTGAGACCAGCCTGAGCAAGAGCAAGACCCCGTCTCTACTAGCTGGACAACTAAAAATATATAGAAAAAATTAGCCAGGCATGGTGGCACATGCCTGTAGTCCCAGCTACTCAGGAGGCTGAAGCAGGAGGATCACTTGAACCCAGGAGTTTGAGGTTGCTGTGAGCTAGGCAGACTCCACAGTACTCTAGCCCAGGCAAAAAAAAATTTGTGAAATAATCTTTGTGTGTAAATTATAACTTCCAGAACCTCTCTTATTAATAGGCATACTGACAGGTGACTGCCAGGCTAAAATTTATAACCAGATTTAATTGTATAATTTTAACATGCTTGGAAGATAGCCTAGAAATTTAAGGACAACGTGTAAGGTGATTTTTTTTTTTAAATAAGGCTTTGTTTAGTGTATTTTTGCATAACAGATCACCTTAAAACTTAGTATTATCAAACAAGTATTATCAAAATTAATTGGGTTAATTGGGCTGCCACCAACTGGAGTCTCCACTTTAACTGGCAGATGGCATGAGCTCTCATTTGGGTATTCTGCCTGTTTACTATTTTGGTTCTTTTCATAAGGCTTGGGCTTTTCCCAGCATGGCAATTGGGTTGCAAGCAGATGAAAGTAGATCTTAAAAGTTTATTTTTGCATTCTATTGGTCAAAGCATGCCACAGGACCCTCCCAGGTGCGGGGATAGAGGGGAAATTAATAACATCATTATATAAGAAGAATAGCAGAGAATTTGTGGCAATATTCACAAGAATACACACACACACACACACACAAGAAATGGTAGTAGTTGCCTTTAGTAGTTGCCTACTAGGTCTACCTCAGTAATACTCAGGAAGTTGGGGTAGCCTCCTGGACATCAATTTGAACAATTAACACAAAAACACCTTCACAAGACCTAAGGAAACCAAGTGAGAGGAGATCACAGTACCTCAGTGTAGCAAAGAAATAAAAAATGATACACTGAACAAGATAGGACAGTTTCACATTATCCCTCCACTTAGGTGGCAGAGCTCATATACTTTTTGCATGGGGCAAAGAGTTAAGTGAGAACGAGATTTACTTTGACCCCAACACTAGGTCTACTTCAGTAATACCTAGAACAGGAAGGCCCCCACAGCCTTGAAGTCCGGGCCTGAGGACTTAAGACTAACTCAGGTTCAAGCACTTGCAGACCTAAACTTCAGGTGGGGCCCCACATACAGGTACCAGGCCCACGACTACAGACCCAGGTGGCAGGCTAACCTGCCCAGAATCTCTGGATGAGCTGACTGGTGAAGGGTTTTCTCTGCTGAAGCCAGTCTGCAAAGACTGGAACAGGTACCCATTTATTCAAATGTACAGACACCAACCCCTGGGCATGGAGATGATGAACAATCAGGGGAACAAATACCAAAGGAACAAAATAAGACACCAGTAGCTGACCCTAAAGACATGGAGATTTATGGACTGTCTCACAGAGAGTTCAGAATAATGTTATTAAAGAAGCTCAGTGAGCTACAAGAGAATATAGAGAACTAAGTGAAATCAGGAAAACAATACATGGTCAAAAGGAGAATTTCAACAAAGAAAAATTGAACCAAATTCTGGAGCCAGAGAACACAAGGACTAAACTGAAAACTTTCCTAGTGAACTATGATGTCACGTGAACCAATGTATATATTGTTTATTCCAAAAAGATAAGAGAAAACTTCTCAAATCTGGAGGAAGCAATGAACATGCAGATCCCTGAAGCCCAGAGAGCCCCAAATATATCACAGAGGTCTTCACCAAGAGACATAATTAAACTCTCAAAAAGACAGTTTTGAAATTTCATCATATACATGCTGCCTATTCAAAAACGCCCTTTAAAATCCTGCCCCCAGTGACATGCCACTACTGGAAGAGGAGCCCCTGGTTAACAGTTTTCTGTTTTTTTTTTTTTTTTTTTTGAGACAGAGTCTCACTTTCTTGCCTGGGGCGAGTGCCGTGGCGTCAGCCTAGCTCACAGCAACCTCAAACTCCTGGGCTCAAGCGATCCTACTGCCTCAGCCTCCCAAGTAGCTGGGACTA